>JZKD02S1610396.1:158960-171642 GCA_000966675.3 Picea glauca
GTGCAAAGGTTAGGATTTTGATGCCTCAAACCTTGCATGATGTCGTCCAGAAGGCCCTCATAGCAGAGGAGGAGCTTATCAGCAGGGGTCAGATGAGGACTCCAGCAAGACATGCAGGGAAAGTGTCATCTGGTGCACAACAACATCAGACACCAGCCAGACATACACCAAGGTATCGTGGCTTCCATAGGGGATCCACTTTCACTACACCTCGACGATCGACGCCTCAGCAGCGGACACCTTATCGGGGACCACAACATCAACAACAGCGTTGACCACAACAACAGTAGTTTAGGCCTATTCAACATAACAGACCAGGATTCCAGGCAAGTGGGTCGTCATCTTCTACTTCGGGTACCAGGACTACTGGGCCAAATAAGGGGTGTTGGACGTGTGGGGAGCCACACTACCAGAAGGGGTGTTGGACGTGTGGACTAGAGCATTCGGATCAGCTGGACCCACTACCTTGAGAGATATGGGCAAGGCCCATCGGATTCATGCAACAGTGAATAACCATAAGGTAGAGCATCAGTGGACTGTGCTCGAGACGACAGGTACCATCCCTGACCAAACCCTTAGTATTTTGGTATATCCTAGTGCTACTGAGAGTTTCATTTCTGGTGCAGTGATAAAAAGGATTAAGGTAAAGGTAGTCGAACAGGATGAGTTTAGCTTCATAGAGATGGCCTCGGGAGCCAAACAAAAGGTTGGAGGAAAGATTACAGGCTGTATCTTTAACCTGGGAGAGTTTGTCACCAGGGCCAACCTATACGTCACGATCTTAGGATCTTATGACATCATGATCGGTATGGACTGGTTGGAATCGCATGAGGTGATACTCAACTGCAAGACGAAACGGTTGAGCTTGGTCAATGATGATGGATAGAGACATGTGATTATAGGCCGGAACCAAGGAGTTTCCCTGAGTTTCATCTCTTCCTTGCAACTTCTGAAGAGCATGCGAAAGGGGTGCAAGATTTATGCGATCCTTGCGTTAAATGAGAAGGGAGTAGCATAAGGTCTAGAACACCTTCTAGTGGTCAGAGTGTTTGTGGACGTATTTCTAGAGGAGTTACCTGGGATGCCTCCGGAGAGGGAATTAGAGTTTACCATAGACCTAAAACCGGGGACTGAACCAATAGTGAGAACGCCTTAGTGGATGTCAACCCAAAGTTACAGGAGTTGAGAATGCAACTAAAGGAATTGTTGGACCTGGGACTGATATATCCAAGTGTGTCACCATGGGGTGCGCTTGTTATTTTGATACGAAATAAGGATGGGTAGTGGAGGCTCTGCATTGACTACCGTCAATTGAACAAGGCCACAATCAAGAATCAATATCCATTGTTGAGGATTGATGATCTGTTCAATCAGATGAAGGGTGTGATGGTGTTCTCAAAGATCGATTTGTGATCAGGGTACCACCAGTTACGGATTAAGGAAGATGACATCCCTAAGACCACCTTTAAGATGAGGCTTGGACATTACGAGTTTATTGTTTTACCATTTGGACCGACAAATGCCCTAGGTGCATTTATGAGTTTGATGAATGGGGTGTTCCATGAGTACTTGGACATGTTCGTCCAAGTATTCATTGATGATATTTTGATTTACTGTCAGATGACGGAGGATCATGATGAGCACTTGCACTTGGTACTAAAGTTTCTGCAAGAGAACAAATTGTATGGGAAGTTGTCTAAATGCTCATTTTATCAATCAAAGATTCACTACTTAGGGAATGTTATCTCCGATGAAAGCATTGCCATGGATCCAACAAAGGTTGAGGCTATTATGGAATGGCCTGCACCAACGAATGTCCTGGAAGTTCGTAGCTTCATGGGTTTAGCAGGATACTATCGACGGTTCCTTGAGGGATTTTCAAAGATAGCAAATCCGATCATGGAATTGCAGAAGAAAAAAAATAAGTTTGTTTGGACCGAGAAATGCGCGTAGTCGTTTTGGAGGCTCAAGGAGTTATTGACATCAACACCGATACTAAAGGTCCTTGACATGGATGCGAACTTCTTGGTATGCACTGATGCATCCAAGGAAGGCTTAGGCGGAGTCTTGATGCAATATGGACGAGTGATCGCTTACATCTCAAGGAAACTGAGAAGGCATGAGGATAACTACACAACGCATGATTTGGAGTTGTTATCCATCGTATATGCCTTGAAGGTTTGGAGACACTACCTTTTTGGATGAAAATTTGAACTAAAGACTGACCACTGTGGACTACAATACATATTTACGCAAAGCGACCTGAACGCGTGACAATGGCGTTGGTCAGAATTTCTTAGCAAGTACGACTTCGAGATTACTTACATAAAAGAAACAGTGAACCGAGTGGCAGATGCATTGAGTCGGAGACCACGCATCTTTTCGGTGATGCCTCTTTAGACGAATCTACGTGAAAATATTCTAACTTTACAACATGATGATGACTGGTACAAAGAGGTCGAGAGTTTTATTGGACAAAACATAATGATGGCACCTAGATTTGAAGGATTTTCATTTGATAGCGATGGTTTATTGAGGTTTAAAAATAATATTTATGTATTGTCGAACGATGAGGTGAGGATGCTAATCCAAAGTGAGGCTCATAGAGCCATCTACATGGCTCACCTGGGAGTCACGAAGATGAGGGCGGACCTTAAACCCTTATTCTTCTGGAAGGGATTAAAGGAATACATATTCAACTATGTGGCCAAATGTCTAGAATGTCAGCAGGTAAAGGCTGAACATAGACACCCAGCAGGATTACTACAACCACACACTATTTCATAATCAAAATGGGATGTTATTTCGATGGATTTTATTGTTGGATTGCCGCTAACGGCAAGGAGACATGACTCAATTTTCGTAGTAGTAGACACTCTGGCGAAGAGTGCTCACTTTATTCCTATGCATATGACATATCAAGCACCTGACATAGCTAGAGTTTTCATTAGTGATATTGTGAGGATGCTTGGCATGCCTAAGAAGATTATATTCAATCGAGGATCGATGTTTATTGGACGATTTTGGACAAGTTTCCAAGAGGCCTTGGGAACCCAACCTAACTTTAGTATTGAGTATCACCTGGAGACTGAAGGGAAGACTGAACGAACGAACTAGACCTTGGAGGACATGTTGTGTATGTACGTGATGGACCAACAAAAGTGTTGGAAAGAATTCTTACCACTGGTGGAATTCACTTATAACAACAGTTACCAAAGCACCATTAAGATGGCACCCTTCAAGTTTCTTTACGGGCGACCGTGTCAGATGCCTCTGAGTTGGGATCGGCTTGAGGATAGGGTCTTACTGGGACTAGAAGTGATCCAAGAAATAGAAGAGAAAATTAAAATGATAAGACAAAGGATTAAAGAAGCACAGGATAAGCAAAAGAGTTATGTCAATGCACACCCTATCGACCATAGTTACGAGGTTGGCGATCGAGTCTTCTTATGGGTTAAACCGCATAAGAGTTTGATCAAGTTTGGAAAGAAAGCTAAACTCTCTCCTAGGTTCATGGGAACTTTCGAGATTGTGGAGAGAAAGGGGCCCATGGCCTATTGAATAGCCTTCCCTAATTCTTTGAGGCGTATGCATGATGTTTTTCATGTATCTATTTTGAGACATTATATTAGTGATCCTACACATGTTATTGACATGAGTTCCTTGCAATTATCGGACGAGGGGGTGCTCACGGCTGAGTTGATCCGCACCTCGGATCATCGCGTTCGACAACTACGATGTCGAACAGTAGATCAGGTCAAGGTCTAGTAGGACAACTATAGTCCGCACTCGACGACTTGGAAGGACGCATATGATATGCACCAACAATTTCCATTTTTGTTTGATAGATAGAATTATGATACTGTGATACACATTATTTCGGCACTTATACTGTGAAACTTCAGGAAAAAGTTTAGACCAAGAGGGGGTGTATGTAACATCCCACTCTGGCGCACTGAGTAAACTTATTTTTTAAGGACACTTGCTCACAAGGGATCCAGATTATTATGCTATTAAAACATTTTATTTTGATTATGAGGCATTATGGGTTGATGACATGTTGTTTTACTGCATTGACATAGACAGGTGCTATTGACTCGGTTTTACTGAGTGTGCATGATTTTAGACCTAGAGGATGTAGAGGCATCGATGGAACCCCTTGGACTTTGGATCGATTCGGGGAGTGTACCATTGGGGTTTGATTGTTTTACTGTGATATTAGTGCATATGATTAGATGATATGATATGGATATATTCAGACATGATTCGTTGATGATGCAAGATAACGATAGCTTGCTGACAAAACTCACATGTGGAGTAAAGGGGTCATGCATGACTACCAGATATGTTGAGGGAGAGGTGTGGACAGTAGCCCTGCCACAACCTACTAACACTCTCGTCATGGCTCGAACTATAGGTTAACATTTACCTAGTTCGAGAGGACCCACGATGCCATGAGGGTGGACTGCGACAGTCGCTCACAATGATTCTAAGGGGCATGCAATAAGGTAGGGGCCTTATTCCTTAGAGTCCCTTAGTCTCCCACAAGTTCACCTGGTGGAGTATTGACTCTAGGATTTTTTTATGTCTACCAAGTCAGTCAAGAGGCGAGTTGCACCCTTGTAGCACGTGGTGCGTCCTGAAGGGCATGTCACTCAAGAAAAATGCAAAGAGGCGAGTGGCACCCTTGGAGCACATAGTTTGTCCTGAAGTGCACCTCGCGTAAGGGAAACAGATTAAGGTGAGTGGCACCCTTGGAGCACCTAGTGCGTCCTGAAGGGCACGACGCGCAAGGGAAACAGATTAAGGCGAGTGGCACCCTTGGAGCACCTAGTGTGTCCTGAAGGGAATGTCGCATTGTTGATGATAAATGAATGAACCTAGATGGCCTTAGGATGAATAGCGTGTTAATAATTTTTAAAAACAAATTCCCTAATAAAATGTCACCCAACACAAAAATTTAAGGTCTAAGTCTAAATTATGCTAGTGGTAAAATTTTATGTATCTATTTAAAAAATAAATAAAAGATAAAAACAACATAAATAATAATTATACTCTTCGTTAAATATTGTAACAATAAGGGGGTAATAAATTTAAATGATTCATAAAAATCTGTTAGGGTAAAATTAAAAAAAAAGGGAAATAATTTTTTTTATTATTTGTGATAATTTAAAATTATTAACTAAAAAGGGAAAAAGGAAAAAGGGGGTTAATTTCTACACCTGCCAATTTGAGTCCTAAATGAAAAGGGGAAAGAGGGAAATCTAAAATTTTTAGGGAACTAGGAAAAGAGGGAAACATAAGAAGAAAAGGGAAACCCAAGGGAAAAAACAGAAAGTCAAACTTAGTAAGGTATCTACCATTAAGAACTTTCTAATTTAAAACTGAACTAGCAAATTGATAATGGGGAAAGTCATTAAAACTTGTAAGAGAATTCGGGGACACCTAGGAGCGATTCTAGGAGTGACTCTAGGTGGGTGAAGGAAATAAGGGAAATTAATTAATTAAAGAAATTAATTTGTGGAGGAATGAAGGGGATGGGTGACACATGTAAGGGGAGGAATTTTTAGGATTTAATTTTTAAAAACTTAATTAAATGAGATTTTAGGAAAGTAAGGGACTTCAAAACTCTATATAATGAAGAGAGGAGAAGGATGAAGGATCTCTTCTGTTTGCATAAAGTTATGCTGCAGAAATCTCTACTTGTCTGACTTAACTTGTGGGAGCTGGGATACCCAGCTCGGTGAGGAGTGGTAGCTCGGCCTTGCGAGGAGAGATGGGAGCTAGTTGAATCTCTGGATAGTGTGGGTGGCCCCTTTGCGGCTCGAGGGGATAAGGGGGAAGAAGAGTACCCCGAGAATTGGCTGGGAGGGACCGGGGAAGTCTCGACGGTCGACAAGCGAGAGTTGCACAGAGTGCACGGGACATCACTCAGAGCGGGCGATAAGAAAATGGTACGCTCTGTTCATTTTTTTATGGTAGATTGTGGTAGGATTTATGCTTTGATCTGCATGTTTATTGGAGTAAGTAAACTGATTGTCTAGATTGATAACTAAATTTTTTCTTAACCTAGCTCGACGATTGATTGACTCCCATGGCCTTCATTTCCCTGCATGTCTTGACCACCTTGTGGTGTTTGATTGTGACCTTTGTGGTTGTTTTCCTTCGTCCCTAGATCATCAATCCATGCCTGAGAATTCATCCAGAAGCCTGATCAACGGTCGTCGCTTCAACGTTAATAGACCTATGGATCTCAACGCCCTGATTTTTTTTCCGTGGACGATGAGCGAAGGATGTTCCTGTCAGTCGTCTACCTCTGTTGTTTGTCCTTGGTTGATTGTTGTCTTGTGCCTTGACGCGTATATTTGACCCGAAAATTTATTGATTGATGGTGAGAATATATCTCTTTCCTTGTCTGTGTTTTTGATAATTGGCACCCTGGCAATGGAAAAATGTTTTTAAATTCCAGGTCTGCATTTTGATATTTGGCATCCTGGCCATGGAAAAACATTTTTAAATTCCCTGACTGTGTTTTTGATAATTGGCATCCTGGCAATTAAAAAATGTTTTTAAATTCCCTGTCTTCGTTTTGATATTTGGCATCCTGGTAATGGAAAGATGTTTTTAAATTCCCTGTCTGCGTTTTTGATATTTAGCATCCTGACAATGGAAAAACGTGTTTATTTTTTAGTCTGTGCTTTTATATTTGGTACACTGGAAATGGAAAAAAAAAATAGTTATTCGTGTCTGCGTTATATTGGTAGCCTGGAAATGTAAAAATGATTTAATTTCTTAGTTTGTGTTTTATATTTGGTACCCTGGACAGGGAAACACATTTTTTTTTAGTTATTCCTGTCTGCATGCTAAGGGTATCTTGGTAAGAAAAACAAAAACGTTTTTGTTTTTCCTGTATGCGTCTTGCATTTAAGAAATACAACCATTTGAATACCTTTGTGTTTGGCGATTGCCCTTGAAGAAGACTGTGATTTTGCATAAAGAAATATTGTGGTGTGAATACATTTGTTGCTCTACGATTGCCCCATTTCATTTTATATTCTCTGTGACTTGAATAAAATTACCAGCGTGTTTCAGCCTTCATCGACATGTTTTTATCACTATCTGAAAGACATGTTTATGACTGATTACAGCCTGTTTGCCGCTGAAATTAATTACCACATTTTTCCCTTATTTGTGTAGCGTTTTGGCTAACAACATTTGCTGATGTGTGGCACAACTAATTGCCCTTAAAATTTTGAGTGCATTTGCTGTTGATTGGGCACGATTTGCCATCAATTGTATATTGTGTTTTGCTGATGTGGGGGACAACGATACTCCTTAAAAAATGTGACTGAGTTGATGGGGAATGACCATGAGTTGGTCCTTCTGTTGTTGTATTGTTTTTTTTTTATCTTCCTTCAATTTTGGGTACCCATCTTTCTCACTTCCAACCATAATTGCTACAACAATGCCCTCATTCCATTAATTGCCATGTTATTTACCTCGTTATTGCTATAACAATTGTTGTGATTGACATGTTAATCGCCTTGTTATTTCTATGTTAATTGTTATGTTAACAATCATGTAATTTTCCTTGTTATTTTCTATATTAATTGTTGAGTTAATTGACATGTTAATCGCCTTGTTATTGCTATGTTAATTGTTATATAAACAGTCATGTAAATTGACTTGTTTTTGATGAATTAATCGTTATGTTAATTGTTACATTAAGTGCCTTGGTAATTTCTATATTAATCATTATGTAATTGCTATGTTAATTGCCTTGTCAAATTTCTACAACGATATTAATAGTTAGTAGTTTCCTTCCCAATGTCAATAAGACAACTAGTACTGTTAGCTCTGTCATGATAGCTAGACTACATGTCGAGGTTTAATTGTTCCTAAGTGTGATGATGGTAGTGTTCTACTTTAATATTGTTATTTAAGTTAATGGCTAGTTAGATGGAKATTTTGGATTAATATAGAATTGTCCATTTGGGTTGTAATAATGATTAAATTTAGATTGGTGAGTAAGGACTAGATTGCCAATTTTGGACTTGCTAAATTGATTTAAAATTGAGGATAGATTGTATTTATAATTATAGTTCTAGTATTGATTACTTAGACTTTCTATATTGATGGTATTAACTTAAATTAGCAGGGGCATCAATGACAATTTTCATTTTAGACATGCCCCATTTAGAATGGTAAGCCATGATTAAATAGATGGTAATCTTAACTAGTTTAGATTGGGTGATTGCTTGCGTCATGGAAAATGTCGTGTATTGGCTTGTGTCATCCCTTTTCTTCATCCTCTGGAGTTTCTCCAACCTGTTGTTGGGGTATGGGTGTGGTTTTCCTCTCAGTATTCGGTTTCTAGGGCATCGATTTTATCTAGATTCTTTGGTCCGGATAGGATGTCTTGCACCAAGGTTATTGATGCATCTATCACCTGGGAACGACATGATTCGTGATAAGGGGATCATGGTGTGCCCTGGGGAATAGTGGCGAATGTGATCTTGGCCGGAGTAGGTGATTTTTGTGTGAGTGATGTCGAGCACGCAAGTTTCTCTTGGCACAAGGGCCGAACGCCTTCAAGCGTTAGGTCTGTGCGCCTTGAGGTTCTAGTATTTGTTCCTCTAGGCCATGATGTCGGGATGGGGATGTTTTCCCTTAGCTTGTAGGTGTGGCCGTGTTGTGTCGGGCGGGTAGTCGTCCTCCTTGTTATCCTATGCATGTTTTCCAGTGGTCCTTGAGCCTGTGTGTGGTGTCATAGTAACCTGTTGCCTGGATTGCGTCTTTTCATTCATTGTCAGTGGTGTGGTTAAAATTTTGTCGTCGTCGCCTTCTTGCCTCTTAACTCCTGAAAACAAAAAAAACAAAAAATTGCTTCGCTTGTTGTCATAACAATGGGGTTATTACAACTCTAGAAAAAAGTGTTCACAATTGTCATAATCATCTTCGCTACTTTTCAAATTTCCACTTGAGGGAATTTCTCCATGATTTTCATTGGTGCCTTGGAAATATCCATCGATACCTTGAAACTCCTCACTTGGAGGAAAATTTTCATCCCAATCATTTAAACGTTGATGATAGTCTCCAGTTTGACATACATTTTGTTTATTGTCATTACTATTAAACTACTTAATATATTTATCTCCATCATATTCCTCATCTTCATCATTGGTTCCTTCAAAGTCCTCTGATTTAGGACTTTCACGAGGAACATGTTGAACAAAATTTCTTGCACCATGATCGAAATTCTGAGTAGATGAAAATTACGACACCTCATTTGCATTACAAACATTCCCATCACATTTCCTAGCACCAACAGAAGAGCTATGCGAACAATTTGTTGATCTCTCATAAATAAAATCTTGTTTATCTGACGAAGCCATCCCTTCTCTCTGAGAACATAAAATGATACAAATTCTCACCCTCCCTATGAGATTATTATAAAATGCATAATTATCTTTTCCCTCTAAATGCCCCCCCCCCAAAAAAAAAAATCTTCCCCAAAATTTCACCCCAAAATATTCCCTCCAAAATTTCCCCTTCAAAATTTTGCCTCCAAAATTTCCCCCCAAAGTTTTTTCACTTATTTTCCCTTAAAAATTAAAAACAACTTTTACTCTTTTATTTTGTTATTTACATGTTAAATACAATATTTATCATGATTATTTATTTGTCCCACATTTATTAAACATATTGATGATCCATATAATTTTAGGTATATATGTAGACAATATACCTAATTTTTATTTATCCCACATTCATTATACTAATAGTAATTTATATCATCTGTGTTATATATACACAGTCTTGTTTTATCTTTTTACATTGTGTGATATCTTGGGTAGTATTCATTAAAGGATTTTGAGCAAGCTACAAGGGAGAAACATTGAGAATACATCTGAGGAGAATCTAGCATTTCATAGGTTAGTTATTTTTTAAATTCTTGACATTTACCAAAACAACAATTATCAGATTATCTTTGAATCACATAATAATTTTTCATGCGAAAATTAAAAAAACTTAAATTTATTTACAGGTTTTCTACTTTTTCCTAAAAAATACCCAGCTCTTTTAAAAAAATGAGACTTTTTTCAAAAAATATTAACAAATTCCTAAATACTTTTTGAAAAAGAAAAAGAAAAAAAGTGAAATTTAGGTATACATTTGTAAACATATTTATCTTTTTTATTTTTTTTTACTTAGTTTTTATTAGTTTTGGCCCATGGTGGTTACTGGGAAATGTCTGGGGCTTGGTCGTGGGGGCTGGGGCGATGCCCGACATCGCCCCAGGTCAGCCAACCCCATGCCCACGGCTTGGGCATGGGGCTGGCCCCTCACAGTGATGCCCACAGATTGGTCGACCGAGCTAGGGTGATGTCGTACATCGCCCTAGCCCCCCCTGCAATTAAGGCACAGTCACACATGATTGTGCCTTAGCTGCAGGGGGGGCTGGGGTGATGCCCGACATCGCCCCATCCCCCACGACCAAGGCACGGTCCTGGCATAAGCCTAATAACTCCATGGTGACCATGTCTTAGCCGCAGGGGGGATGGGGAAATTCCCGACATATCCCCAAGCCCCACAACCAAGGCACGGTCCTGGCATAAGACCAATAACTCCATGGGTCAATTTTTTTTACATATGGGTAAAAAAAATTTGATATTTTTTTAAATTAGATTTTATATTCAATGTTTTTATTTTAATTTTATTATAATGTAAAAGGCCTAATTTTATATTTTTATCTTAATATAGGAAAATAGCATGAAAGATATTATCTATGAATATATGTAGATCACCACCTACAATAATGGCATCCAAACATGAAACTAGAACCTCCATGAATGTTATGAAACAAAATGGTAGTATAACACCTGAGCTATCAAAGACAATGAAGAATGTTAGAGAGTGAAAATCTATGGAAGGTGAAAACAAACTGGAATATTCTTGGTTTGTTAGAACAAGCAAGACAACAATGGAGATCATATATATTTGTATTGTGCTGAATTAGAACATGTGCAAGGAAATTATCAGGCACTTGGCTTGTTAGGAGATATAATTTTGTTCGAGCCACAGCTATTGTTTATGCACTCATCAAAAAAGGCATAACTTATATCAAGTTTAGATATTGTTTCAAATTGAGCAATTATAATAAGAATGAATTTTGTTGAATGACTTTCACATATGGTAGTGGGGATTTACTCTATAGAGAATAATATCATGGATATCATCAACGCTTTTCATATTAAAAAGACACAAAAAGGAAGGAAAAAGAAACAAAAAGTAATGGAGGTTGAACCTGCAATAGTAGACAGAGAAGAACATGAAAGAAGAAAGAAAAATCCCCATTATAAAACTCCTAAAAGGGTTACATTTGAAAATGAGGAAACTCCAATTGAAGATTTTGTTGAGATTGGTCCCAATGAAGTTATCACTCCTTCTTGCAACAAGATAAATGCAAAAGCGTGATGGATGATGATGATTCCATTCCTATTGATTATGAAGAAATCATTGATTTAGATGAAACACACTTAAATCATAAGAGGAAGAAAAACAATATTGATAATGTTAAAGAATCCATCATTAGCTCAGAGTATTATAGTGAAAGTCCTAAAGTTAGCAAAGAAACAATAACACCATGTGTTGATCTAGAGGATGGTATTATGAAAACAACAAAAAATTTCATTCGAAATAGAGTGAGGACAACAAACTTAATTGATGATGGCCACACATTTCAATTGAATATGAAACAACTTTATAAACCCATAGAAGGGAAAGAAAAATATCAAATTATAAAACTGCATCACTTGCATATTCACAATTTGAAACAATTGATTATGTACAATCCATATGCACATGTGGTTGACTACCCAGTTCTTGTTGACCCAATGGAAGTTCCTATGAGGAAATAATTTGATACATCAAAATGTTTTGACTTGTGATTGGAGGAAATCATTCTACAGAGGCTAGAAGAGAATTGATGTAAGAATATCCCAATAATCCTCCTTTTGAGACAATCAAAATGCATAATTTATGTCGGTTTAACAGATTCAGAAGCAAATTTACTGGTATGGGATAATAACACAGACAATGAGTATAGAATGTATATGACTTTCATTCAAAGGGTGAGATTTATCCATAATGAATTTTCTAAAATATGTCATGGGGACAGATCAAATGTTCATGTTAAGATTCATAAGCAATGTTGTATGAAAATAGGATTCTCACTTGATGATGAAAATACAAAAGAAAAAAAATCACAAAGGAAACAATATATTTAGAGTTGTGGACAACTATTTTCAATTGGGATTTAGAAGTGGACAGGTATGGGATTTGATAGATGAAATATTCACCCTATGGGAAAATATTAGTATAAAAAGTTAGAGAGTTAAGAAGGTTAAACCATTAATATGTGGCACAAGCTGTAAGACAGGTCCTGACATAAAAAATATTCTAGATGATATGACTATAACACCTTGGAGATCAATACAAGGAGTGAAGGATGATAACCTTATCATAACTATATTATCACGTGTTAGGTCGGGAGAATTTTCAATGGAAGAAATGTGTGATGAATTTAAAAAGTAAGTTTGTTGAGTATTTTTATTTATATTAGGACAAGAAAATTATTTTTTTCGTTTTAACATATCAATTTAACATTTTTTTTTTTTTT
>JZKD02S1610407.1:9750-33020 GCA_000966675.3 Picea glauca
TACTCCATTAGTGACCCTTGTACGTTGTTGTCTTTGAATTTCAAATGAGATATTTGAATTTGTCATTTTGTGTAGCCTTTTTTTTCTCCATTTTGGTTAGGTTAACAACTTGTTGCTTTATTCACATTATATGATATTATTATTTTCTTCATTTCCCCCTTAATTTGCAAGTTATTTGGATATTAATTTGATATTGCTCCAGTGTTCCACTACATTGATATTGGGTTGACATTTTTATCATTTCTAAAGTGTTCTTAAATGCTTATTTGCATTTTTTTTTAATGTAACTTTGATGGGTATTAAGAGATGCTAAACTTGAGATTTAAAATTTTCCAGTTTAGTTTTTTGAGATGGAGACAATAAAATGTTTAGATAGATACCTTGTTGAGGACATGAATTGTAAAAATAGATTTTGGTAGAAATAGTCTTAAGTAATTGGCCATCAAATGCAAGAGTTAATATAAATTTTTCTTAGCAACACATATATGGTATATAACTACTATATGTAAATGTATTAGAAGTTTCATGTTTAGATATCGAGGAAAAGCACTAAAACCTATATCTTGGTTTAAAGTAAAGAAAAAACACTAAAATCTATATCTTAGAAATCTTCCATGGAATAGTTGATCAATTGCATGTGAACTTTGACATACTGTAGTTAGATTATAGATTGAATTCAGTTGCAATGTTTTGAAGCTAATGGTTGTTATTGATTCAGATGAATAATTCTCTTGTTTATTGATTTTTTAATTATTATTTTATCTTTATTATAATGACTTGAATCTCAATTGTTAAATAAGATGAATAATTTTCTTGTTTGCTGATATTATTATTATTATTTTATCTTTATTGTAATGACTTGAATCTCAATTGTTATGTTTCAAAGATGTTATACGATTATTTTCTTCCATTATATCTTTAATCATGGGGTGTTTGAAGGAATAGTTTCCATGCTATTGAAGTATTGGTGGCTATGGCCTACATCTTGTGATTTATTACACAATCAAACAAAAGATTCCATTTATTGTCCTCTTACATTGAACTTTTAATGGGCCTACAACTCTCGTGAGGAATTAAAAAACTCATAAAAATATTTTGATGGGCAGATGGCATTTATGGATTGAAATCATTGCCATGGAGCCCTTTTATCAAGAGTCTTTAGGTTGCATTGTAAGTTGTCAACAAATTTTCATTTTAAATGCTTGTGTATTCATATGAGATTGTGATTTTACATGAGATTACTAATGATAATAGTAATATCATTTATAAGATATTCATCATCACACTATTGGTAAATTTAGAAAGAAATTGTTTACTTGAATTAACTTGTTGGCAATTCAAACTTGTAATTAGCAAGTTCAACTAGATAACAACAAGTTTGATGCCTGAGTACTTGTAGGTCTCAAATTCGGGTTTGTGAGTTTTCCCTAGAATTTTCATGGCTTTGTGATCTTGACTTGCATGCTTGACAATTATCTCACAAAAAGCCCCAAACAACAATCATCTCCTGAAGAGCAAACATGCCACAAGTGATATTTGAATCCAAATGGGGAGGATAACAACTTTTCTTCTTTACCACTCAAGCTCGAGCAAATTGACAAGAACCTTACCTAACTTGCTTTGTGATATATGCCAATTGACATATTTTTTCCTATCCCCTTATCCATTTAGTATGTAATATATCCATAATTAGTCATTTCAAACTATAAACTTGTGTCCTATTTTCTTTTAGATAAAATAGAATTTGGTGTAATAAATGAATTCACATCAAAATATTTAATTTAATTCTTTTCTAGTTGAAAAAATTATTATTGCAAATATTGAGGAGGAAATATTTTCTTTACATTACAATTTAAGTGAGAAATACAATCAATGGCATCTTCTAGAGTATTTTTAAAACAAGTGCCATTGCCATCATCGTTACCATTTTCATCCTTAAACAAGTTAAAAGACCATACATTTTCATGTTTCTATCTTCTAGAAGTTTATTAATTGATGCAACTTTCTTGTGTTTATTCAATTATGTATTTCTTAAAAATATTCTATATTGTTTGAGACATTTATTCATTGATGCAACTTTCTTGTGTTTCTTCAATTATGTGTTTTCTAAAAATATTCCATTTTTCATTTCTTAGTAGTCTTGTTAGTTCATTTTTTCCCTATGTTTTTTTATTTTTTTATTTTGTACCTAATCCAAACTTTTTGCACGTGCCTTGAGCAATTGTGATCCTCAATGGATTTCTCATTAAGAAGAAATCTTTATTACAACCCACATCCAACCATGAATCCTTTCTTGAAGTTGGGTCTATGAGTTCAAAACCAAATTTATCTACTAAGGAGCTTTACAATTGTTATTTGACATTGCAACACATAAGTGGTAACATTTCTTATTGAGATAATTGGGCTATAACACTTTTTCATATTTTCCTTTTCATTATGACTTGAAATTAGATTTACAAAATGTCACTTTCCCTTTTGATTTCATGTTGTTACTACATAAAAGTTTAGATGCCATGTTGGATTATTAGGTCAAAACCATTTGACATGTTTTCTTTTCAATTTTAATGAGACTGGAGTTCCAATAATGGTTAGGTGAGAAATATGAGTTCCAAAGTTAACAAGTTAATAAGAAAAGTGAAAATTGATTACTAATAGTCCCTTAACCCGAAGGGCAGGGTCTAATAATGATTATGTCTATGTTTATTAAGGAGAGGAGGAAATACATATTTTTTAGAAGCACATAAATTCTCAATACAAATTGCTAAACAATAAGCATTTGATGAAAGCAAATTTATCAAAGATATTTGGCAAAACCCAACTCGACTTTCTCAAGAAATGGTACAATGTATGGAAGATATATTCATCCCTATAATGATTTCTTCGAAGCTTTCACATGTTAAAATAATCTGTTTTCTAAGATCTTGTTTAGGGTTTACTACTTCTTTATCATCATGTTCCAAGCCATCATTTGCCTTCTCATTTGCAAGAATTTCACTAGTGGATTTCTAGGCTAAGGAGTTCAAAGTCTCAAGATAAAAGGGACTTTTGATCCTTATAATGCCCATGGAAAGTAGCGATGAGCAAATATTGAAACATTCAACTTAACAATGGAGGTTTTTGGATGCCATTAGGAAAATAACAACTTGAATATGCTATCGAAGCCCCACACAATTTTAAATTGTGCTATATTACCTTCTTCCTTTCTATGAAATCTTTTTTAAACTCTTTTTTGAAATCATAAACATAATATATATATATATTTTTTTTTTTGGAAGAAAAAATATATTATATTAAGGAGGAGTGAATATACACGTTTCAGTCCCTTTTGGTGATCTGTTATATAGCTAAAAATCATTCTAAAATGATTGCTAACTGCCAAGAAAAAACCTTTTTGTAGACCTTTGTTTACAAACAAAAAGTTCAATCTTTCACTCACATTACACCTTAATAGTCCATATTGTATCTATTATCTGTCTATACAACACATAATTTTGCTAAAAACAAAATTCCATGGCCTTGATTTCTTCTCCATCTAGGAATTCATAAAGGCCAAAATCCCTTGGAGAAAGAGACGATGCTTCCTTGGAAAGTTTGTTAGCTTTCCCATTTAACTCCTGCAAGATATGACTAAAGGATATCCATTCAAAAGATTGATATGCCAATTTAATGTCTCAGAAGAGGGGAGCAAGCCTGGCATATGATATTGTATCCTTCTATCACACCCAATCAATTACCATTTTTGCATCACCCATGACCTGCAATTTATTGACATCCTTTTTTATTGCAGCTTCTAGCAACGTCCATAATGCTGTGAAAATGACCCTGTTATTGGTTCTGACACCGGGGTTGTATATGATATGCAAGTAGTGATTATGGTTTAGAAAGAGGATTGATCCCACTCCACAGACAGGGTGTTTCCTTGACATTCCCCGTCAAAATAAACCCAAGGTATTTCATAATCAAGCGCGGGCATGAACGAGATCCTAGGATTATTTGACTTAAGCTCCATCTAAAAATATTTAGAAAGATTTAAAGTGACGCTTGATTTAACTTCCGGTGGAATATCCTTATCCCTGAAGGTGATGGAATTATGAGCCCACAACCGACTATCAACCAAGATGCTTGGTAACCCAATGAAATTTTGAACTGTATTATCAACCATCCAATCTCTAAAACAATCCTCCAATTTGGATTTTTTCCAAGATGACTTCGATTTAAGCTTGTCCTGTACTATCTTCATGACCTGAACTGCATAAACACAATCATGAAAATGCATGAGAAAATTTCTTCATGAGACTTGCATAAAGGAAAACTACTGGGTCTACACCAACCTTGTTTTAATCCATTTCCCTAAGTTAACAACTTGTTGTTCAAGTCCAACCACAAAGTTTTTATGCATTTTAATGACACACTAATCTTACAGATTAGACTCCACCACCATTTCTTTTCACCTTCAAAATCCGATTCAAACCAAACTTTATATCCCATTTTTGATGCGAAATGCCCCGTTTTTGGATTTTTAGACTAGCATAGGGTATCTAGATCATCATCTATGAGCGTAATGAAATTGACAGTCAGAATATCGATGAAGTGGCTCCACTCTTTGGCTATGGCACCAATTAGACCAAAGGAGTTCGCAAATTTCCACCCCATTCTACCTCATAATTGTGGAGATTGAGCCTTTGCATCGCTTAAATTGTATAAGTTTTGCGATCCAAGGGCCTGAATGAGAGAATCTGAAAAACAAAAATTGTTATCGCCCCTAGCTAGGGGTCCTCCCCGAGGTGCACCTTTCAGCCATTTCTTATTTTTCAAATGGTCTAGTCTCCAACAAGAGGGAAGGTCGTGACCAGGCCTTTCCAGAATATGGAACCTTTAGTAGATTTCTAGGGCTATTTATACCACTCTTGTATTGACAATTCAGAAAAATACTTCGATTGAAGAACTCTAGCCCAAATCAAGTCTCCTTGAGTTAATCTCCATAGGCTTCATCCTGCTAGCACCTGCACAAAGTAATAGATGTTCTTGATCCCTCATCTGCCAAGATCCTTGGGAGCTGCTATGGAAGACCATTTTGCTAAAGGGATTACTCTTTATTTTCAGGAGCCCGACCATAAGTACTGGAAACTAATTTTATGTATCTTAGTGGGGATTCCTTTTGGTATTGCTGCGATGGATGTCCAAAATACTGGTATACTTTCTAGAACAGATTTAATTAGGACCAATCTACCTCCCTTGGACAAAATTCTGTTTCCCACACTGATACTCAGGCTTTGATCTTTTTGACTAGCCATCCCCAATTGGTAAACCTATAATTATCTGGCTTGAGGTGGAACCCTAGGTATTTGAATCCTTCAACCAAGTTTCACATAAGAACATGTAAAATATTTCCAATCTATCTCCTTTCTACTGCTGAGCACCGGTGGGGAATTAAGTGGGATTTTTCGAAGTTAACCTCCATGCCTGTGGCTGAATAGAATAAGTAGAGTGCATATTTCAGCATCGAGATGTCCCTTAATGATCTAAAGGTGCAGCAAAAGACATATTCCACAAAGACGAGATGAGAGATAGTTTCCCTTTCTGATACCTTTATCCCTGGATTGATCCTTCTTCCTTTTCTTTAGTAATCGCTTTGATTAGGGCCTCTTCTATGATGAGGAATAAAAGGGGGAAAGAGGGAATCCTTGCCTTAGACCCCTCAAAGCTTTGAAGAACCTTGAAGGGGCCCCAATAATTAAGACTGCAAAGGAAATAGATTGTATGCACCCCATTATCCAATTAACCATTGATAAATCCATCCCCATCTGGAGAAGGACGAGTCACAGGAAGGTCTAATTGACCCGTTGTATGCTTTAGATAAGTATAGCTTAAGAATGAAAACCTTTCGATTCATTCTTTTAATTGAATGAAAAACTTCCCAAGCTACGGAGACTGCATCGTGAATTTGTTTCTGTTGGAGAAAGACAAACTGCTCTTTTGAGATGATCTCACTCAAGATAGGCTTCAAACGTCTAGCTAGCACCTTCACTATAATTTTGTACACCACATTGCCGTAAGAAATTGGTTGGAAGTCCCCAAAGGACACTTCGTCTTGTTTTTTAGGGATCAAACAAATGAAAGTGGCATTGAAAGACTCCAATACCTTTCCAGACCTCTACGATTATCTAACTATCTTGAAAATCTCTTCCTTCACCAGGTCGTAGAAACCACAAAAGAATTCCACCGTGAAACCATCGGGTTCAGGGCTTCTGCCTCATTGCATGGAAGAAAGAGTAGCTAGAACCTTAGCTTATGTTACTTCTTGTTCTAAAGCTTTTTTCATATCTTCTATAATTACTGCTTGGAATTTGGATACTACGTGCAAACTTTCTTGTATACGATAACCAGTGGGGGATTGGAAAAGGATGTGAAAATATCTAGCACCTTCCTTTACCTTGTCTTCGAAAGAGCTCACCAATGTTCCATATTCAACTTTGATTTCCCATATTGTGTTGAGATTTTTTTGAATATTTGCGTAATGATGGAAGAAATCAAAGTTGTTGTCTCCAGCCTTTAACAAGAGAGCCCTGCTCTTTTGTCTCAAATATTGTTCTTCCTTTTCGAGAAAAGAGTATCAAACTGATTCCATTTCCTTTAAATCAGAGAATTGAGAGGTGGTTAGAGGACCTTTAAATCAGAGAATTCCAATTCCTCTGTCTCCTTAAATCACCTAAGTGTACGAGCTTTATAGACTTTTAGGCATTTATTGATGGCTATTTTGACCCTAGAAAGGCTCTCCATAAACTGGATCATTAAGGAGGAAGGAGAAGAAGAGTCCATATTCTTCCATGTCTCATTTATGAGGGCTAAATTTTTTTCTTCTTCCAACCATAGTGGGTTGAATTTGAGTGGAGCCGAAGGGGATTCATTACCTATCTTCATTATGAAAATAATGGGTCTATGCTTGAAAATACCCCCCTCACACACCATTGAGTTCTTGAGGAGCCTAGTTGACATGAAAGATTTAGTAACCATGGAATGGTCCAACATTTTTGAAACTGCATCCTTATTAGTTTGAAAATTGCACCAAGTGGGCACCGATTTAATTGGTTCAATATCAACCAGATGACGTTTTCCCATAAAATATAAGAAAAAATCACTAAGTGCATCCACCCTTGGATTATCACCCCAAACTTCCCTGAGAGAGAGAGTGAAATGCATATCACCCCCTAATAAGGTAAGGGGATCACTCATAGCACTTGCATTCACCAATTCCTCCTAGAAGGGGATTTTGTCAGCATAAGGACCATATGCATTAAGACATAAAAGGAAAACCCTCCTTAACTTCCAATTTAATGGATATGGCAGAGTGGTAGGAGGAAGAAAACAAGGCTTTGCAGGCAGGACTCCAACTTATGATTAATCTCCCTAATTGACCAACTACATCAATTGCACTAAAAGACCAATTTTTGGGCCATGGTTCCAGAATACCCCTGGTTTTTTCTCCAAAACACATATTTTCTTGAATTAATAATACATCAGGATTGAGGCTAAGAGGAAGCCTCTCAAGTGAAAGTTTTTTACGGGTTCCCCCAACCCCTCTTGCATTAAAGGAGATAATGATCACGAGGGGGGGTTTTTCAGGGCATTCGCCACTCTAAGGGCCCTGACAATAGATGTCTGTTTGCCTTTTTTGATTTCCAACATCACCTTTTCCTATGCATTGAGAAGGTGGGATTTATGACCCACATGATTGGGTTGAGGTGGATCAAGAGAAATCCTCCCTTTGGAAGGGGAAACCTCCTTATGCCCTCCCCTCATTCATAGGGCGTAACCTTTCTCAGGGGGAAGGGCCTTAGAAGATGAACCCAGGGGATAATTCTTACTTTGAACCTCGACCTCCAAAGAAGCCACTTGAGACTCTCCAACAAATTCTCGGGAAGAAGGGGAGGTACCTAGGGGGCACTAGGGGGATCATATTTTTCGAAAGACTTGGTTTGGGGCACACGAGGGGAAGGGGAAGGAGCATCAAGAATAACATTATATAGAGGAACATGACAGGGGGAGGGGGAGGGGTGGAGGGCGAGAGCATACATTTGGAACCTTCAAGAACTGGGAGCACTTGCATCGCTTGAGGCACTTTCGCTTCCTCTAGATCCATAGCCAAAGAAGCCTCTTATCCCTGTGCTGAAGGGTAAGACTCCACAACCAAACTTTGAACCTCTCTGCTCTTTTTTTCCCACACTTTAGTTTTTCAATTGAAGAAGGTGTTAGCACATGAAATGTTGAAGAGTAAAAAATTCTGACCTTAGTCCATGTAAGAGTCTTGGTGTCATGATAGTGTTCATCGTCATGAAAGAAATAGGGGTCAACATTGGTATCCTACAACCTGGCCATTTTCAAGTTTGTTATACCAAATGAGCAATTTACAGTTTCCTCTTGCATTAATAACCTTATCCACTATATTACTATGCACTGTAAACTGTGCGTTGCAAACCCTTTGTTTTACACATAGTTGCTTCAATTTCGTCTGTCTGTAGCCTCATCCAAGTTGAATTTCTGTTCTTGTTTTCTCACCTCCTAATTGCAGCATGTTCATCCTCCAACTGTTTTTGTGCATACAATTACAACTTAAGTGATGATTTTGGGTCTTGAGCTAAATTTAGCATCTTCGTATAATTTCTCCAAGGTTAATTCATGTTTCAAGAGGTTTGTAGCAGGCTCTGGAAGGTTTTTCCAAAATTCTTATGCAAGTTTTAAAGTTTGGAATCATTTTGGAGGTAAACATGCACCTACGGGAAAGTTCGCAGTGCACGATGTCAAAGGTGTTGCGAACTGGTATTTTGGAATAGTTTGGAGCAAATTAGTACATTATAGAGTCATTATTTCATCACAACTTTTAAATTCTGATCCAGGTTCTTCTAAATTTTTGTGTGGAGATGAATCATAATATCATGGACTTGCTGACAAGGAATCGGTTTGACCTAGTTCGTCATTTGGGAGAAGAGTTGAAATCATCACCTATAGGAAAGTTTGCAGCGCATGCTATTAGAGGCACTGCGAACTCTAACAGTTTGACAAATCTGAGCTGTAGGAGGAATGCCACCTATCTGAGGGGTTCAAATGGTTTTCTAGGAGGTAGTTGGACATTAAGGACATGTTTTCTATCATTAGATCAAGAAGTATGCCATGTTTCAAAAGACATTTATCACAATTGACAAGATCCCCCAAAATAGGAATTTGTTATGTTTTTGTTGGAATCTTTTGTAACAGACTCCTAAATGGAGGAGGATCCTATGTAGCTCCTTGGTTTCAACCTCCTTACAGTATAGAGAGTTCATTCACTATGTATGAAGGGGATTTTGATAAGCAAAGGGTTGGATTCATGATCCAAGAGAGGAGAGAGCTGGAGGAGCAAGTTTTGTTGCGTTTTTTTTGTAAGCCTGAGGGCATTCATGTTTTAATCATTTATGTTATTGAAGCTCGATGAGAGTTGTGCTACCTGATTTGAGGCTTCCTCTTAGCCTCAATCCTGAGGATCATAACTACCATTGATTGATGGATTCATGAACAACAAAGGATTTGATGTAGATTTCCCATTAAATCATTGTTTATTGTTTAAACAATCTTTAATATGTTTGTAGAAAGGATCTCTGTATGATGGATGTTCTTCCTTTTGTCATATTCTGTATGCTTCTACCCATAATTATATAAAATCTTTTGTCTGTTATGCAGCTTGATTGCCTTCACTGAATAAGGTGTTTATTACTCCTTGCCCAATGGTAGCTATTGATCTGCAATTATCTTGTTTCTCTCTTCCTTTCCCAGTATTTCTGATCCACCTACTCAAACCAATTCAATCCATTTATATTCTGATGGGTACTAGGATTACATCGAAAATAGTCTAGGTGTGACTTCTAGTGCTAATAGAAGGGAGAAAAACACTTTCATTGAGACTATACATGTCCAATAACATGGCACAAATAGCAACAAAAAGGAAGCTTCCAATAATCCGCTTTTTGATTCTAGGTACGCTCCCCAAAAACTAAGTCCAAATTTCCCACCAGCCCCTCTCAAACATCCACCTCAATATGGACCCAAGCATATCTGGAGTTGGCTTTAGACTCCCAATTTGGCTCAAGACCAACAAAGACCCCCAATTTGTTACCTATAGCCTCTAATGCCTCCTTTGTCCAAAACCCTAATAGATTACTTGGTAAAATCACCCAAACCCTCATAATGGACACTAGTTCATGTTCCGGGTCAAAGTTGACGGACCATTGCTTAGTCACCAAGCTAGAGGGACCCCATATCTAGTTTCTTCATTGAATAACGCTACAATCTTTCTCCAATTGGAAAATGAAACATGACCACCTTCTGACCAGTATATGAATTTCTAGAAAATATCCGATTAGAGGCTTCCAAGATTTCTCCATCCACCTCCATAGGGTAACACCATTAGCCTCTTTGCCACATAACCTACCCACCAATGTTTTGCCATAGTATTTTTATGGTGATATGCGTACACCTATTGGAAATGGGCACAATTAATGATCTTTTGATTATAAATTCTAATCTTATGGCTAGCAATTGAAGATGGTGACATATTCTTCATCTTCCTTCCAAATCAATGAATGAGATTTAATGTTAATAAGTTCCTCACATTTTTGAATGCATCCGTTAACCTGTTTACTTTTTCACATTTACTTAATCACAGTAACAAATTACTTCCTAGTCACTTGATTGCCATGTTTAGGTGATTAACAAAGATACAAAGCTTTATTACCATGTTCGGGTGATTAATGGGCACCACCTCAAGCTTCTTTTCCAAGGATCACATATTGGGGCATGCCTTTCATTTTGTTTTCTTATGGTGTTAGCTGGCATTTCAATTAAAGCAAATGATGTCACATTTGGGTGGCCACTACATGAATGGTTGTTGGACCAGAACACTCACTCCACCTAGAGCGACACACCATTGGAAACACTGACGACTCCAAGCATGGCATGCATATACACAGGCAAGAACAAGTCGTCATGCATATGCTTTTAGGGAGTACTCGATCTGAAAAAGCAGGTTGTGAAGGCCTTGTTCTCTTATTTATCTTTCTTATGATGCTTCTTATATTTGCATTTGTATGAGTTGAGTCTCAAACCTACCTCTTCAACAATGGAGAATGATGGCATTGAGAAGTAGCACAATTCAAGTGAAGTCCTCAAAATGGAAATGGATAACGACAATCTAAAATATTTGAAAACCAACGACAATAACCTACATGGAGTTCTTCACATATACTAGGCAGCGACGATGCAAGTTATGATGAGAAATCTGATGGACATAGGTACATTTTCCGTGCATTATAACCACTCTTTGAGGACGCCATTCACAAGTTTTTCCATTTACAGAACTTTACTTATTTTGTGTGGCCTCATTTCATCTGTTTCGAGTTGTAGTCAACAGAACAGTGGGACTGCAAATGGTGAGAGGGTAGTTTTCAAACCGTCGAAGAAATTCAAACTAAGCTGGACACACTAAGTGTTAGGCAACGAAAGAAAAACATAGCATAAAACCATAGCATAAACAAGCAAGATCAAACACACATTAAACCAATAACACCAAACTCACAATTGACACAATGATTTATGTGGAAACCCAATGAGGGAAAAAACTATGGGCAATGATTATCGGTATTCTTCTTATTCAAGGGAGAATTACAATAGCCTTCATAGGCATATAATCATCCTCCTCTCACACACACTCTAGTCTCTACACAAATTTCTCTTACACTCTTCACACATTGCACTTACACCTCTATGGATATGCTTGCATATATAACATCTATCACTTAGTTACACACACTGATCATGAATAGATCAGAAGGTTACATGAGCAGTTCATAAATAGATTGCATGCATGCGCATTAACATAGCTGCATGCATGTGCATGTGACCGCATGAGGAAATTCGTTGGCATGTTTCCAACAATCCCCACCTTGACAACAATTTACTTGATATATCATGCCCTTAATTAATTCATCACCTTTTCTGCAAGCCAAGAGAAGCCAAACACCATCACAACTTCACAACTTCTCTGAAAATACCATTACGTGAACATGCCTGCGCGATTCACTCAGCATAGACCATTCTGTCTCCATTAGTAACTTGTCTAATAAACCGATGTACTTGTCCAAATCTCATAAATCATAATCACATACCAAATCACTTCAATCACTGTAGGCGATACTTGTGCTTATGTGTTTGAAGCACCCATTTCCATGCTCTTCACCTTGTTTTTCCATGTGTCTACTGACAACACCATATACATGTAAAATTCTGACCATTTTCCCATCGCAATCATCAAACTTCCTACTAGCATATAAGACTCGAGACATATAACCCTTTTCTTCTTCATCAATTAAGACATAAACCTAAAGAGAACTTACAATGGAAAGCCAAAGGGATTTTATCGGTTTCACTTTATTCATACCAAATTTCCTGAGTATCTTCACCGCATACTTCTGTTGTGATAACTGAGCTGACCATATTTCCTGTATTTGTGTATTTCCATGCCCAAGATTTATTTTTCTACTCCCATATCCTTCATAACAAACGTCCTAACCAACTGAGCCAACCTGTTGATTTGAACCATGCTTGTGCTTGCAACAAGCATAACATATAACACGAAGATAATGAATATACCATAAACACAATGGTTATACTCACTTCTTGTAAAATTTAGCTCACCATGAAGGAATCAAACATCTTGTACCATTTTCCTAGCATGCTTTAGGCCATACAATGATTTTTGAGTTTGCAAACAAATCTTCTATTGCGATTTTGAACTAACCGTTCTAGTTGTTCCATATACATCCCCTTATCCAAAAAACTCCATGTAAAACAATTTTAACATCTAGCTGTACTATCACAACCAGTGCTAACACAACATGAAGAGAAACAAGATTTAACAAACGATGAGAAACTTTCATGGAAATCAATACCTTCCAAATACCTTTCTGCTACCAACCATGCTTTGAACCTTTCATAGTTTACTATGTTTGATTTTATAAAAGGAGATTCATCAAACACTGCATATCTGTCCATGATGATTCTGTGGGTAGTAGCATCCCACAGTCTGCACCCCTTAACATCATCACCATATCAAAGATCTACCTGTTTGATCTGGGTCCTACTTAGAAAGATGATAAAAAACCATAAGAACCACAACCAAATAATTTCACATTTTAGTAATTACTAGATGACATGTTCATACCTCTTCCTGAATCTTCTTGTCTTTTGCAACTGATGGTGACCAAGTTATTAGATAGCACAACTGCTTCTGTCCACAACTATTGTTGCAACTTGGCATTACTGAACATGCCTATTCGATCCCAACTTCCTTGCAATACTTTCCAAGTTCCATGGATATGAACTTACCTTCATCATATATTCTCAAACACTTGATTGACCTGCCAACACATCAACCTTTCTAAACTGGACACACCGCTCCAACTCGAACTTTTCATTCGAACAACTTTGACCAAATTCGACCAAACTGGCCAAGTAAGCCTTCATCGCTTACCTCCAGGTCCATTTACAATGGAGTTCACCAAGCCTTTTATAGGATTCATTACATGAAAATCCATGGACACAAGACCACGTGATACCCAAAACACATGGACCCAAAAAAACCACTTGCTTTGACCTAAAAAACCATATTTAACTCATTAAATCTTTCACCGAGTTAATGCTAACTCAACATACATGCCCCCCCCCACCCACATATTCAATCTACCTAAATCTACGTCTAGAATTTTCATAGGTGACCTAGGGTACACATGCCTATCCAAGTCTTACAAACATATGCCCATTTACATGCAATCAATAAATTTTACAACTCTAAAGTAAACACAATTTTTTATTTTTATTTTTTATTTCACGGTGACTCAACCATCACCGCCCTGCACCTTCTATGCGAACACATGTGGTGAGACGCGACAAACAAACAAAAATTCATCAACCATACCTGTAGCTGAGTTTGAGAGAATTGACGTGCCTCTAACACTGCCTAGGGAGCACCGATGACCTGCTACTCACTCAATCACACCTTCTTGCGCTCACAAGAGACCTGCACACAATTCATCTTGGCTCACTCGCGGTACCTACTCAACCTGCTCTTCGATTCAACGACAAGATTCTCTTCTCCTTCGTTCTCTGCTTCTTCAACTCTAAGCTCTGATACCACCTGTTATGCAGCGGAAGAAAAACATAGCATAAAACCAGAGCATAAATGAGCAAGATCAAACACACATTAAACCAAGAACAACAAAATCACAATTGACATAGTGATTTATGTGGAAACCCAATGAGGGAAAAAACCACCGACAATGATTATCGATATTCTTATTATTCAAGGGAGAATTACAATAGCCTTCATAGGCATACAATCATCCTCTCCTTACACACACTATGCTCTCTACACACTCTTCACACATTGCACTTACACCTCTATGGATATGATTGCATATATAACATTTATCACTCAGTTACACAAACTGATCATGAATAGATCACATAGTTACATGAACAATTCATAAATAGATTGCATGCATGCACATTAACATAGCTGCATGCATATGCATGTGACTGCATGAGGAAATTCGTTGGCATGTTTCCAACACTAAGTAGAAAGCCACTATGAAGCGCGAGAGGGTGATGGCCTATGCCTTTTCTCAGCCGGTATTAATTGTTTCAAATGATCCTGGAAGAGTTATCCATTATCCATTGCATCAAACTTGGCCTGCAAAATACCCGAATAAATTTATTAGGTTTACAAATTGGTATTAGGGTTAGGGGTTTTAGAGTTAGGTTTAGAGAATATATGTGAATGTGTTTTAAAAATAAGGCACCCCATTCTTTGGATACACCACGCAACAACATTCCAAAGGAAACCATTGTCTCACTTTTCAAATCTTCATTTATTTCAGACGATTATGAGAACTCTCTTCGTGGGCAAGGTTCCTCTATCTCCATAGTATCTTCAATTTAAAAACAAGAAAAAATGCATTCACTTGAAAATATATGCAATCAACTTTGCTGCTGTCTTTATTGCACGCACAAACCTTATATGTAAATGGAATTAGGTCAAACGTTTCACGTTCCAAAGGAGTCTAATGTTTGAGTGTTACAATTTTTAACATATATTGAACGATTTTACCATAGGCATGCTTGATTCAGTCGTTGCAATCTTGTCTGAAAATGTTATTGTTTATTAAAAAAATTAATAATTCAATTACAACTTTTGATCATGCGAGTTTATAATTACCCCTTATTTTTTTAATTAAAACTTAAAACACCCAAAAATATTTAAAGTCCATGAACCATTTTCATGTTAATTAAATTCAAAGTTGCTTGATGCAATTTGATCGTTCTTCACTCTCGTTGGATGAGTGAATAAAATAATTCCCAAATCCGACTCTCAATGTTGATCCAGAAAGACCCCTTGTGGTTTAATGTAATATATAAATCTTGTAATATATAAATATTTTAAGTAACCTCGTCCATGTAATATATAAATCTTCTAATGGGTGAGGGAGCTTTGTAGCTAGGATTTTCCTGGCTGCAACCCCTCTCGCAGGTCTTCGTGGGTGCCTCCTCCTGACAGGTCTTCCTGGTGCTTCGTTCCCGTGGCTGCCTGGTGTGCCCTCGACGGCTTTGGTTTGCCGTTTTCTTGGGCACCTCCTGTTCCAGCGTGTTCCCTACCCCCCGACGGCTCTGGTGCACTGCTTCCATGGCCGCCTACTCTTCCAGTGTGAACCTGCTTGGTTTCCCCCTTTGTGGACGCCTTACTGCCGACGTGTTTTTTGGCTCTGCCTTGTGGTTGCTCGGTATTACTGACTGGTGCCCCAACTTCTGATGGTTTGGGGTTCGAGCGCTGCTTCTTGCGCGGCTTGTGGTCTATTGTGGGTGGCCGATTTGGCTGCTTTGTTGCTCAGGATTATCCCTTGAACAAATCTTTCTGGGGTCTTCGATGGCTCCCTTTCTTGAGGTTTTGGTGGCAAGGTTTTGGGTCCCTGTTATGAGATCTGGAGCTTGATGCCATGGTTGCTGGATTTTTCTGCTTCTTTGGTGGTTGGGACAGAGCTTTGAGGTCCATCTTTTGGGCGTGCAATGTGGATTTGTGGATCAACACTTTGAGGTCCTTCTTGGGAGTGTAGTTCTGTTCTTTTTCTTAAGCTACATGATGTTACTAGTTATTATTATTGTAAATATTCTTTGTGACTTTGTAGTCTTTCTGTTCCCTTTCGGGTTTCTTATTTTCTACTCTTTTACCCATGGATTGGGGGAGTGCATCTTGCATGTGTGAATGTAATTTTGGCTCCTTTTGGATGAATAAAATTAGGATTTTTTCAGGAAAAAAAAATGTAAATCTTCTAATATATTTTAGAGTTTAAAAATCTAACATTAAATGTTAATCCATTTGCATTTAATTGCACACAATCCAATATAATCAAATACGATATTCTTATTTACGAAGACGATAATAAGAAATTAATCTACCTCTCAGATTTTAGTTTGTTCATCTGACGTTGATGGTCGTCGGTGCCGGTTTTCAATTTTTTAAGTGAATTTCTTTTATACCTCCCACTAAAAAGAAATCTTTGAAACTTGGCCTGTACTTTGCAGGAGAAAAGTGCACCCTTAAATGCATGGCTCAGAGTGAATTTTCTTTTATACCTTCGACAAGACGGAAATTTTCAAGAGCCGAAGAGAAAGTGACCACCGCAGAAATCCGGCTGGCCTTGGGTGGCATCTCAAAGTTAAAGCAACCAGTACAAATTCAAAATTTCAAAACAATGTGTGCTCAAGTGTAATTAAAATATTTTTAGTTTTTTGTAATTTTTTGAAAATTAAAACTTTCACATTATTATATTAGTTTTTAATTTAAAAAATATAGTAAAATATAATTTAAAAAAGCTTTGAAATTTTTTAAGTCTATATTATTTGTAATTTAAAAAATAAGTAAGAAGTAAAAGATCACTATGTATTTCTACATCTATAATTACATTTATGCTATTAGTCCCTGTTGTAGGCATAGAGGGACTATAGGAATCGATAATTTGTTGACCTCACATTAGTTTGTCCTTTGACCACAAATGTTTGCATAATATCTATTGTTGGATCTAGGGAACTGAAAACATTGAATTTTATATAATAAAAAGTACCATATATGTAGTGATCTGATTGGATAACAGATTGGAGGTCTTATCGCCGGCTTCACTATTCACAATGTTTTATATGTTAGCATATCCAAACTTTTTCATTGTCTACAGTTTTTTTGAATCATATATTTTTCTTATGCATTGCTTGAAGGTGGATTAATGCTCGCATTAGTTAGAATGTTTGTCTTAACATTTTTCTGCTAGCATTGTCTTAGATCATATACGATGCTTTTTTATTTTTACTAATCATATTGAAATGTTTAGATATCCAATCTTTATAGTGATCGATAATTCCAAAGTTTATAACGTCCTTACCACATGTATTTGTATTGACACTTTTTTTGAGGTGCTTGAACATGCCTGGTAACATAAATGTTTGCATACCGCGAGGTCCTTAGACAACCTGACAGCCTTAAATGTTTATCTAAATACGCTTCTTGGAGTACATTTTTCCTCGAAATTTTCCATACAATGTTGCAATGATTTTGCACAATATTGTTGTCCACTGCCAGTTGAATAGGCATTGTATCTTTCATCCTTCTTCTAGCCTTGCAATGCAATTTCGTCATCGTTGAAGCTACATACATTGTTTACTGGTTCGATGAGTGCCTCTTCTTTGCTAGTTCATCGGTTGTTGCTTACTTGTTGTTGTTTGGTTCACAATTCGACTTGCGCTTCTGCCTTTCATCATTTCAGATTAAGTTTCCATGCCATAGTTTCATTTTCTATTCCTTGTTTGCTGTTCAGTGTTTGCAGTTTGCGAGTAAGAATGTTTGCTTATTTCTACTGGCATGCTCGTCGTATGTTTCCAGTTCTTTCTGTGCTTCGGCTGCAGTTTTGTAATCGTTGGAGATACATATGTTGTTTACTGGTTCGGTGGTTGTTGCTTGTTCGCTGGTTCATTGGTTTGTCGGTTGTTGGTTGTGTTTGTTTGGCTCAGGTTTACGCTTTGGGGCCCCGGGGTTGCAGTTGGGCCTGTTCATGCTTTCTCGCTAGTTTGGTGCTTGCTGTTTTCTTTTGTTTGATTCGGCTTTGTAGGGTTAGGGTCTTGCGCTGGTAGTTGGAGCTGTTTTTTTTTATTTTTAGATTATTATTATTTTTTTGGGTGCTTTACGGTGTTCAGCCCCTGCACCCAAGAGTCGACATGTAATTGCGTTATTTGCCCTGTCTGGCGAGGTCGATATCTGTTCTGCTATGAGAATTTTTTGGTGCTTTAGTGTTGACATGAAAGAAAATAGTTGCATGAAAAATAGTTTGAGAAGTACATTTGAAATTGCAATATTCGTTGTTTTTTTGTTAAAATAAAACATATGCAGGCTACATTTATAAACCATCTATGGTGAAATGTGCCAATATGACAATACATGTTCTTTGTCCTCTACATAGACTGGTGTGCCCATGATACAATTTGTCTTGTGCTTGAGATATGATATGTACAACAAAGATTCTGCAAAATTATATTTCCATGTCTGGAAGCATATCTGGGTAGTTTGCCATGAAAAACCAAAATCTTGTATCGTGGGCACACCAATCTATGTAGAGGATAAAGAACATGAATTTCCGTCGGTGGAAGCATATCTGGATACTTTTCCACGAAAAACCATAAATCGTTTAGCTATGACCATGCAATTTCGTAAGATTTTTTTCCTTGTAATATATTTTGGGCAGTTTTTTTTTTTTTTACATATTTACAACTATGGATGGAGAAGTGCAAAGGTTCATGTTTATGCCTATCTTTTAGACTATTCATTGAGTCTCTTTTACTGTATGTACATATTACTTGTTCTCCGATGCATACCAGGTTCCATTCATGTTCATTGTATTTTGTGCGTTCCCACATTCAAACAAACATAATAGATGGAGAAAACGTCGAAGTCTTGACTGCATTGGTTGAAGAGGAGATAGAAAGGTGCATGCTTGTACTGTTATTTCATATTCCGTTGTTTTGTATTTCATTTATTGTCTGTATATGTGTTCACCTAATTTATTGTATGTAGATGTTGCATACCTTCCTACATAATAACTTATCTTCATTACATGTCTTCCTGCATACTAACCTACTTCATGTCCGTTGTATTTTCGTTGCATTGTTTGCTACATTTAAACAAACAAAATGGCTGGAGAGGACGATGGAATCTTTGGGGGGAATGTAGATGAGGAATTACATAAGTGGATACATGTACTCTTATTTCATATTCCAGTGTTCATTTTTTCATTTACTGTCTGTATATTTGTTGTGCTTGTTCTGCTGCTTTGCACCTTTTTTATTTATTTTATTTTATTTTTGTTCTTTTCTTCCTTCAAATATAATATATTTATGCGTATTCTCATGTGCATCGTATTTTGTTTGATGTTACATTGGAATAAATAGAGTTGTTTATCTTTCTTTTACATGTTTGTGTTCATACTAACTTTCCTTCATGTCCATTGCATATTTGACATTGCTACCTTGGAAGAAACAGGTTGGTTGGATAGGAAGATGAATTGTTCTGTGCAACAACAAAGGGTTCTGTGGTACAATCCTTGAAAAGGTATACCAAATGTGATGGTAAATTAAATATACAAACCAGGTGGGGGCATATAATGTTAGACTAGAAAACAATGGCTTGGCAGCAATTGGCCTTTTTTCCCTCCTTATTTCTACTTTTTCCATTTTCTATGATCCCTTTTGTTTTCTAATTGATATGCTTAGTGGTCTTTCTGAAAATGGCTTGGTGCGCCGGTTGATGGATTAATGGTTTCACATCTATGGTCATGCTTCTACCTTATTCCATACTTGCCCACTTTGTTGATTGTAGGTGCTAGGCTGGCGGGTTCAAGATTTCTCCCCTGGCTTCTGGGGGTCGGCGATATACAGATTGGCCGTGGTGCCTTGCCCTCACGCCCTGTTTACTGTTACACATTTTTCTAGTCAAAAAAATCAGATGCATACAATTTTACGCTTGTTTAGTTATTCTGATGGACAATATACAATGCATATGCTTGTTTAGTGCTGATGTTCATCTACACATGCTTGCATTAGAAAAATTTGGACTAGTGACATTGCCATGAGCAGTCAGTCATCCCAGACATCAGCAGATCGACAAGGCCAAAGGTAAATATGCATACGCTCTGCTCTTAATATGTTTACCAAACAAATATCTTCGACTATTTATTCATCTATGGCATGGTGAATATGCTGATGTCATCTATAATACATGGTTTGCAGTTCTCAAGAAGTATCAACAAGTACAAGCGAGACGCGAAACATAGTGTAGGTTCCGCAGACTAAGAGGTGTGATTGCAAAACTCTGGCTCCATAGTTCATTGAAGCTATGCGTGTACTTGTAGTTTTATGCCAGTGAAAGAAGAATACAAAATAAAAATAAAAATGCACACTACCATCACTTTAGTTTTCCTATTCAAAAATTGTCACTAGGTCTAGAGTTGTAACACCCAAAGTACTATCAATAGAGGGCTTGAACAACCGCTGAACTGGAGAAGTGTTTGCTAGGGACATAATGGTCGTCCATAACACCTACTTGGACAAGGAAAACAAAACTAGATCCATTATGCATGCTGACATGACAGACAAGGAGGCCATGATGACAGTGACACTGCCTATTCCTACACAACTTGTACATAAACATGTAGAAAAGATATTGCCGGGTAATGGGATATCCATTACAAATTTTACTATATTTCCCAAAACATTATATGACTGTGGTGATTGTGATTGGATTATTTCACTCAACGAAACAAGTATTGTGGAAAAAATTCCCACTGTTTGTTCAGAATACCATTTCGTCCCGGACATGACTGTCAACTAGCTTGCACAGAGCAATGATACTTATCCAATCAGAACCATTGGCGCAACTGTCACACTGGAGAGAAAACTTGGCTTGCAACACATTCTCCATATAAAGGATGGAGAGTCAGACAACGACAAGGCAATGGTACCACTTTCCATATCCAATTTTGTCCTTTACTTTTGCATGTGCATGTATCTCGGATAAGTTACACAAATATTGCACTATTCCATGTTGTAGCTGCAATTGTTCGATACCTATTCAAATTTGTTTTTGTTAATGGAACAACAATTGCATAAATGGCAGTTTCCACTTATGCTCTTCAAAAATATAACAAAGAAAAGGGATTTTAGAGAAAGGATCTTTCGCACAACCCAGACAACGTTTGTAACAGAGTTGTGAACATATATAGTACATGATCTGAAGAAACTAGCTAGCTATACAACTGTTGTGCGTATACATCCACAAAATCATCCTCACTTTGCTTATACAAATAGCCTTCACCAAATTTCTACGGCTTGTTTTTTTTTTTTTTTTTGGGGGAGGGGGTGCAATTGTGTATTATATTGTTCAATGTATTAATTCCTATGCTCACGTTCCCATGTTGAAGGTGTTTTGGTTGCAGTGAATGCGTACTTGACCCCCTTTGAACATGTATGTGCGAAATGCAACTCTCCTACTTCTGCCTCCGCTTTGATAAGTGATGATATGATTGATTATCTGCAATGCGGTGAAAAATGCCCATATATATATATGGATATTGCCTTAATGTTGTCATCTGAACCATGGGAAACACAACCGTGCATTGTACAGTTAGGCAACCTCTGTTACAAAATGTGCTTCCTAGGTTGGCAGAATTGCTGTATGAAACATATCTATAGAAAAAGGAAAGCAATGTCTACATGCTGCGTGACTTTTGGATACACAAAAAATTTACCTTAAATGAGAAAAATGCAATTTTGCATATCGACTGAAGAAGGAAAAAAAAAATACATATCAAACTTTGGCAGGAAACGAAAACATCTCATGTGTCTCTGTAATATTTCTTCAACATCCAGATGAATGTTCGTCAGACTTGAGTACTTGAGATTGCATGCACATAAGATTGTTCGGTCAAAGAATGGGAAGCATGGCAACAAACCCCATATATCCCATGGCCCCAGTTATTTTCTATTGGGAACATATACTATATGTAAGAGAAAACAAATGCCGCAACGTCTTTTCTTTGTATATCAAATTGTTTGATGCAAAGGTCGATGCGTCCTGCTGTATGGAACCTTGTGGGAACTTGCTTGCGGCCTGTTTGGATATTAGTTGGTTATTGGTTGTATGCTTCGTCTGTCAATTTGTATATCACAAAACTCTGAGTGTTGTTTTGAGGACACAGAACAATAGAATTGCAATTTTTTAGTCAGCTAGCCTACAAATCCGCCTGATAATTTGTATGGTGCTGTGACACAAATGTAGTGTGTGGCTTGTTTCAGCATTTTTCCTTGATCGATGAACTTGGTAATATTAATCTCCTGGAATAATTTGAAATCAACGAATATATACTATGCGAAGTCCAATTGTGCTATCATATCAACAAGAGGCCCTTAAAATTCAAATTGGTCGTTGTTATGCTTGCGGTGATAGAATTTTAAAAAACTTTGTTTTGTTTCCTTCATTTTTTTTTAAATAAGCGATTTAACATCCTTTGATAATTTTATGTAATTAAATTGTACAATATCAATATTTAATATTAATAATTGACCTTTCAATTTGTATATCGCGGAACTTCGAGTGTTGTTTGGAGGACACAGAACAATAGAAGTGCAATGTCGAGCCAGCCAACCCGCAGGTCCACTTGTCAATTTGTATATCACAGAATTCTGGGTGCTATTTGTAGGGCATGGAACAATAGAGGCCCAATTTTGGGCCTGCCAGCCCGAGAACCCGTCATCCAAAAAGTGGCTAAGTATGGAATGTGAGATCCGTACATGCTCTATAAAATCTCATGTCCATACTTTATAGAAGTACATATTTAGTATGTATTACTCATTTTTCAGAAAATTTCTAGGTACAAAAGTTGGCGGATTCACGTCTTCAGATTTCACTTGCTTTTATATCACCAGCCTGACCGACCGCTTCCCCGTTTCATATTGTACAAAATTTTTGGCTCACGTTTTTCTGAATAGGCGGTTACCGGATAAGCGGGTTCAATATTGATAACTTATGTAATTAAATTTATGTAATTGAATTGTACAATATCAATATTTAATATTAATAATTTAGTATTTGAAAA
>JZKD02S1610407.1:48004-59877 GCA_000966675.3 Picea glauca
CAGAAATGACCCAAAGTAAAATCCACAAAGGATGTACCAAATAAGGAGCTGGGAATAAACCCAAATGTAGGCAGATAAATGCCAAGAGGCCTAAAAAAAGCACAGCCTAAAACACGACAAAAAACATAGAATGAAGTGAACCTGGATGGACTGGGCCAGAGAGGAAAACCCCCCCCATCAAGAATAGGATCCAAATGGACTACAAGAGAGACTGCAACCACAGTGAAGGAGAACCAGAACCCGCACACCTAAAATGGACCTCAAAGCGCTGACCCCACTAGTCAAAATCAACACTACATGCCCATGAGATGGACCTCAAACGATCTGAAATAGACCCCACCATAAAGAAGCATAAATACCCAAGCAACCACTCCACAACATAGATCAGAAGGGTGTGTAGGGGATCCCAGACACCAAGACACCAAGAAGGCCCTGATTTTGCATCAAGCCCCGAACAAACCAACAGGGATGGCTTGGTGAGGGCCAAACCCTCAAAAAACTACAAGAAAACGTCTCTACGCACACTAGAGGCTGAAAAGATAGAGGACCAAAAACCCTCGTAGACGACAAAAGGGGAGCCAAGAAGATTTGAGGAGATAGTCCGAGAATAAAGCATATGTGACGCTCAAAAACCAGATCTGAAGAGTACCAGGTCCATGCCCAGAGTAAACTGCCACGAAACACTCAGAAGGAGTAACCAACCAGGCTACATCTCACCAAATCTAGATCCGCACCCGGATCTAGCCTCCACAGACCAAGCAAGAAAGGTAGGGATCGAAGCAGAGAGCAGATCTTAAGAGCTAGGCGACTCCAGGTCCGCACCCATGGAGGAAAGACCGCCAAACATACAATGATATGGAGCTGCCAACATCACTTCGCACCCCGTAACCAAGGTCTACAACCCAAAGCACAGAGGCATCACCACATGAGACCCAAATGGAACCGGATCCCCTCAGGAAATAAGAATCCGAGCACAAAAGGAACGAGCAACCCCTCTATCGATGGTGTGAACAACAAACTCCCCATTGCAAACAATCTATGGCCAAAAGAAAGATAGAGCTCCCATCCACACCAATCGTATCGGTGCGGGCACAACAGGACAAGACCGAGGATGATCCCCACTGCAAATGAAAAGGAGATGACTGACATAGGAGAGGAGAGAAACGTGGGGAGGGGAGGGGTCTACAGCTGAGGAACCCTATTCGCAAACCCCTTATGAGAAATGACCCTTTTTNGTGGATGGGAGCTCTATCTTTCTTTTGGCCATAAATTGTTTGTAATATATATATATATATATTACATTGCCAAAGCAAAAAACTTACGTGTTAAGATATACATGATAGCAGGCCAACTCTTCTGCCACCATAGTGAAAACCAGAACGCAAAGGTGTCACAACTGTTCACAGTTCCAAAGCTTAAAGAAAAAAAGGACAACTGTCGACATAAAACATGGGGACTTGCCACCTGTTCTGCCACTCTCATGGAAACCAAAATAGGCAGTGGAGTGAGTGCCCCGACTGCCTAATAGTCCTGAGCCTATCGAACCTGAACCAGAGACTAGCATAGGCAAAATTTGCAAAAATTTAGCCATTAAACCAAAGAGAAAAACCTGTGAGAAGCTATGCATGCAGCGAGCTCGAGCATCCATCTTGACGAAGTCTGAAGGTGAAGGGATGACAACATGTCGGGCATCAACTCTTCTCAGGCTCACTTGACAGGGAATCATATAGGGCATCTAGACGTTTGCTGAAGAAACTCTAGCGGTGCTGCTGCTCGACCAGGTCCCTTCTCATTTCAAATATTAGAACCAGGTGGTCATCCGTGAGTCGGTAGGAATCTATAGTTGGGTGGATGTGGTCCTCTTGAGCTTGGTTTTCTTCCAAAGTGGCAGTGACAAAGTCAAAGGCAACAACAAAGTCCGTGATAGGGTTTTCTTCCATGAAGGTAGCAAAATTGCGCCCCGAGTGGTCCTCCAGAGGTAATGCTTCTTCTTCCACTATGCATCGTGTAGCAAATGCCTCCTGAAATGGACTGGTTGTGCAGGTGGAGGGMTGGTGCTCTAGGGCGGTTGAAGGAAGGAAAGGGAAGAATTCCACCCAATTGGGCGAAAATTCTTCTTCCACCGGGCATCCGCCTTGGAGACTCTCAGTGCTGGGAGGATGTGGCTKCTGATGAGCCTGCACGAACCAATTGTKCCTAGAGAAACCCATATGGTCCTTGTCTAAAACTGGAGCTCGAGAGGTAAGTCTCGGGCCATGGTGAGGCCAAAGCTCTGAAGGAGCCTGTGTGGACCAGTTCTGCCTCAAAGAGCCTGGGTGGTCTCCACCTGGCGTGAGGGCCCGAGAGGCAGGCCCTAGGTGGTTGTGCTGTCCAAACCTACTATAGTAGGTTGACCCTCGACAAGGATTGCCTTGTTCTCGTGGCATGGATGTGCAGGGCACCGAGTAAGAAAAAAAACTGGCCGAGCAGGCTAAATCTTGGAGCAGGATGAACAAAATAACACTGGGATTTGGGCCCAAGTGCCCCATATAATACTTCCTGCACAGTGAAAAGACCAGAAAGGAAGAGGCATTGATGGCTCTGGTAGCCATTAGTGCATGTGTAATGAGAATCTCAAAGATCGTATTGAAGCTGAGGAGCCGAGCCCAGGCTTCCATTAAGGCCCGACGCACTAAGGCTTGGCTCTTATGCGTGAGAATCATCGCGACTAGACAGGGAGGGAGGGTGGTGACGAGAGGCTTTAAATTTCCTCGTAATCGCTCGATCCAACAACACATGTGGCCCATGTGTCACCCCATCTGGGGTACTTGTGTTTAAATATTATTTGAAGAATGATTAAATATTAATTTATCAATTATTTATTAAAGAGATTAATTGTTAATTATTTTTATAAAATGATGATTGTATGCTTCTTAAGCCTTCTTTGCGACTAGGGTTTTTGTCCTAGCTATAGGCATGATTGCAAATGCTTGCACCCTCACAAGTGGAATCCCCCATGGATCTCAACTCATACTTGTCTTTTCCTAATATAGATTTTTCGCCTTGGCAATTTTAAGACCCCATGGACTCGAGCCCACATAGGTTTTCACCTAGAAGACGTCTATTTCCTTCGTTTCCAAATAGAGAGGCTTCTTTCTCCTTCATTCCTAGCCCCCATGGGTCTACTTCAAATGTCAAGATTTCATTTTAGGAGGTTGTTTTGGCATCAAGTCTTCACGATTCTGCCTAGAGCCCTCTCAATCATGTTACAATGATAATACTAGTTTCATTCCCACTATCACCATGGATAAGTCAATGAAGCAATAATGAAATTTCTATGAGAAGTATGGACTCATTAGCTACTTTGCTAGCACGTGGCCCAGATTAGTAGATCTGCATAGTTCCAGGTTTCATGAAGTTGGAAACCCGTTTTTTCGGAGGATGCAGATATCCCTCTATGCACTTGGGGTTTCTTCATAGTAGAATTTGATGCAACAATGGATATTGAAATTATTCCCCACTTTAGCCCCTAGTTCTAGGTTCCATTGTCCTCTACATGAAAACTCTATTTCCTACCTTTGATGCCACCATGCATTGTTTAAACTTGATCATGTTGTGGGTAAGAATCCCTAATCTTTTCTTGCAATTTTAGCCTCTTGAGACCCTCACCAAGATTGGAAATGGTATTGGTAAATTTCATTACTACAACTTTGAAATGATAGAAAGGAAGCACATGACCTTTGTATAGATCTATGTTGAAAAGGACCTCTCAAAAGGTCTTCCTGAAGATATTTGTCTAGGTGAAGGTGAATATGTTTGGAAATAGAAGCTAGACTACAAGCATGTCAACTTCTTTCACAAAATTTGTTTTGTTGTCAGGCACACATTCTCCTCTTGCCTAAAACACAAACCTACACTTGCCTTCGGGGAGGCAAAGCACATTGAATCCATTACCAAAAAGAAACATTCCCAAATAAAATCTACTGACGTTTTATGTCAAACACATGACATGAAACACCTAAAACCCTTACCAATGAGTGGATGTTCTGAATTTGTGTTTGTTGTTATGTTTATTTGCAACTAGCTCATTGAAGTGTTTTTTCAAACACTTTGTGTGCAATGGTTGTAGTATTCATTTAAGTGTATTTTCCAATGTATTTTGGTCCATATTTCTTCATGTAATATATAAGGAAAACACATGGAATAATAACCAAATAAATCAGAAACTAATAACTATTAAACACCATAAGATAGTACCACAATTCCTTTCTTTATTTAATATGCACATGGCTGTCCAACATATAGTAATTTCCATATCTAAAATGTATTTTCTACAACTGATATATGGCTGGAAAATACATACAAAAGATAACCAAAGAAGGACAAAGAGTCCCCCAATAGAAACTCTCTAACAACTGCTCCAAAAATATGTAATCTCTTCAACAAAGGATGGCCTCGATGACAAGATATGTGCCCTGCTTGATCTGAATTCGCCCTAGCTGAAGATGAGGCTCGATCCACCAATGAAATGGAAAATCTCTTCATAAATAATTATCCCAGGATGTATACAACTCGATCCCAACAAGTAGAAACTGATACAACCCCAAAATATGAATATTTCCACTACCAAATGCGCCCCTCCAAGCAAAATTTCGCCCTGGGTACAAAATAATGAATCTCCTCAAAGATCCTCTCCAAAATATCCAAGTTCTAATAGATCGGTAGGTGGAATAGACATGCAAGTGAAGATCTAAGTTATATGTCCCTTCTGGATGCTAAACCGAACTTCTCCAAGATCTTTGGTGCAACCCTCCTAAAGAAAACCCTTCTTACAATTTGCCTTGCTTCACAAATGAATGGTTGAAATGGATATGAACTGAATAGAATGGTGAGTGTGGAATCTTTCACCACCTTGGCCAAGCTTGGATCAGGAAAGGTGGAATCTTTCACCACCGTGCTGATCTGTAGGGTTTATTTAGTCAAAACCCTCAAGTATCTTGAGCTTTCTAGCCAAGAGGCCAAACATAACAAATCAATCAACATAATGAGAGAATATGAGCCCCTCTCTCTCCTTTATACCCCCTTTCACCTTTTTTCTTCTAAGTGACTTTTAATTCATCTTTAATATTTTCTCATAAAATCACTTTATTAATTTAATAAACCTTTTTTTACTCCAAAAAGTGATTTATTTGACTTTAAAGCATTTCTGGCCACTAGAAGTCACTTTTGATCATCTCAACCTTTAGAGCTTTTCCTCCGGGTTCCAACGAGCTATTACACTAAGGTGTTTCTCTAAGTATTTAGCCCCAAATGCCACCTTTAGTGCAATTAATTAAAATATGCCCATTAATAACCAAGAACAAACTTTACGAAATGGATCCCGATGATGAAATATGATGAATAATGTAAGTTGGGCCCTATAAAACCCCTCAAAACCACCTGAGCGCACTATCGCCCCCAACTGGCTACTTTGGTAGGCATCCTAAACTGTAACATAAGAGAATCCAAAAATGTGGACATTACAAGATGTCAGATCCTCCTCTAGATCGAGTGGACTTACCTTAGACTCAATTAAGTTGGCCTGATCAGGTTGAGGAGAAAGACGAAGAAGAAAGACAAAGCACAAGTTGAGGAGAAAGAAGCAGAGTAGAAGATTATGGAATCCTTATTTGTGAATCCAAATAATGGCAAAGGGGAACACCAAGATCTAGTAACACTTATCTAGGACTTGAAGAATGAATGCATAGAAGTAGTCAAGAAGAAAAATAACACTCCATCTCTACAAAAAATGGTGACAAAAAATCAACATCAAAACATATTTTAGACATATATTTTTTCCACACTCTTTCATGTTCATAGTTTGTTTACCATTCTAAAAACATATTCTAGACATATTTTTTTGCACTAGCAAGTATATTCAATTTGATTACCATGCTGCATAGGTGCCTTTTCTAAACAAGGCTGCAAAGCAACATTACCTGCCGCCTTTGCTTTGATAAGTTTTACTAGATGTAATCTGTAATGCAAATCTGTTATGATTATATATTAATAATATTTAAAACTGGATTGGATCAACGAAAAATCTTACTTTATTGCCAACTTTCAAAATCTAATACTTTAGAAAACTTTAAAAAACTTGTAATAATATTTAAAACTGGATTGTATCAGCAAAAACTTTTATTGCCAACTTTCAAAATTTATTACTTTAAAAAACTTTCAAAAACTTATGGTAAATTACAGAGTCAACCGATAAATCTAACACTACATACTGTGTCTTGCTGCAAGTATAATGCCAAAACACTGTTACATTTAACCACCATGTTTTACCATTGTTACAAAACTCGGCATCGACATAAAACTGTGAGCAGTTATCAACTCAGAAAATCGGCAAAATAGGGAAGATGAAACTGGCGGATATAAACGCTGACATCGTTGACATCCTTTAATAATAATCATTTAATCATATTAAATAGTGTCTTTAAAGCCGACAATCATCTGTGTAATAATAATAATCATTTAATCATATCAAATAGTGTCTTTAAAGCCCACAGTCATCTATGCAATAATGGGTTCAATTTAAAAACCAATAGAAATACAGATAAATAATTGAGATATTTAAAAAAAAATACAAAAATTTCAGTGTAAAGTTAAACTTTGTAAAATGGCAACAATTTTTAGTCAACATTTGAATTAATAGCCCATAAACAACGTATCGATCGCTATATACCATGCCGGGACGATAGGTATAATAAAGCTTATTGTGCTTTTCTTTGGTTCATTTTTTCTTCTAGTACCTCTGTTTTGAGCTACTCATAGTGTATTATTTTATTATTAGGGTTGATTTTAGATTCTCAATTTTCAGTTAGAAGCACTCAATGCAATTTCATTTTAGTGTAGCTCTGATATCGATAGATTGCAATTCTTTTCTTTTAGTTATATATGTTCTACTTAGGTAGGTAATAACTATTGGTGATTTGTTTTTATTTTTCTTATGTTTCAAAAGGATGGTATCCATTGTTTATATCAATCTCCCTGTTATGATGTGTGTGCAGGGATCTATAGGTGTGACCATTAACAACACAACCCGTGCCGTGATCTTTGGCCTTTATGACGAACTGGTAAGTCGAAGTGAATGTGATATGCTTGTGGAGAGGCTTGGTGACTATCTCATTGACTAGGGCATATAATTACTAGTTAGTCCCCACTTATAATGTTGTACAAGGAATTATGTTGTTCTACGATTTAATATTATTCTAATTAAGTTCCTCTTAGTTTTAAGTGTTGGTAATTGTGCTTAAGCCTAGTCATAAGTAATGGGGTATATATGCATATTATGTAGAGAGCCCATTTGGTGTGTAAAACAATGTTTAGGTACTCCATTAGTGACCCTTGTACGTTGTTCCTTTCGTTAAGGTCTTTGAATTTCAAATGAGATATTTGAATTTGTCATTTTGTGTAGCCTTTTTTTCTCCATTTTGGTTAGGTTAACAACTTGTTGCTTTATTCACATTATATGATATTATTATTTTCTTCATTTTCCCCTTAATTTGCTAGTTATTTGGATATTAATTTGATATTTCTCTAGTATTCCACTACATTGCATTGATATTGGGTTGACATTTTTATCATTTCTAAAGTGTTCTTAAATGCTTATTTGCATTTTTTTTTATGTAACTTTGATGGGTATTAAGAGATGTTAAAGTTTAGATTTAAATTTTTCCAGTTTAGTTTTTGAGATTGAGGCCATAAAATGTTTAGATAGATACTTTGTTTAGGACATGAATTGTAGAAATAGATTTTGGTAGAAATAGTCTTAAGTAGTTGGTCATCAAATGCAAGAGTTAATATAAATTTTTCTTAGCAACACATATATGGTACATAACTACTACATGTAAATGCATTAGAAGTTTCATGTTTAGATATCAAGGAAAAGCACTAAAACCTATATCTTGATTTAAATTGAAGAAAAAACACTAAAACCTATATCTTGATTTAAAGTGAAGAAAAAACACTAAAACCTATATCTTAGAAATCTTCCATAGAATAGTTGATCAATTGCATGTGAACTTTGACATATTGTAGTTAGATTATAGATTGAATTCAGTTGCAATGTTTTGAAGCTAATGGTTGTTATTGATTCAAATGAATAATTCTCTTGTTTATTGATTTTTTAATTATTATTTTATCTTTATTATAATGACTTGAATCTCAATTGTTAAATAAGATGAATAATTCTCTTTGCTAATTTTATTATTATTATTTTATCTTTCTTGAATCTCAATTATTGTGTTTCAAAGATGTTATACGATTATTTTCTTCCATTATATCTTTAATCATGGGGTGTTTGAAGGAAGAGTTTCCATGCTATTGAAGTATTGGTGGCTATGGCCTACATTTTGTGATTTATTACACAATCAAACAAAAGATTCCATTTATTGTCCTCTTACATTGAACTTTTAATGGGCCTACAACTCTAGTGAGGAATTAAAAAACTCATAAAAATATTTTGATGGGCAGATGGCATTTATGGATTGAAATCATTGCCATGGAGCCCTTTTATCAAGAATCTTTAGGTTGCATTGTAAGTTGTCAACAAATTTTCATTTTAAATGCTTGTGTATTCATATGAGATTGTGATTTTACATGAGATTACTAATGATAATAGTAATATCATTTATAAGATATTCATCATTACACTATTGGTAAATTTAGAAAAAAATTGTTTGGTTGAATTAACTTGTTGGCAATTCAAACTTATAATTAGCAAGTTCAACTTGATAACAACAAGTTTGATGCCCGAGTACTTGTAGGTCTCAAATTCTGGTTTGTGAGTTTTCCCTAGAATTTTCATGGCTTTGTGATCTTGAATTGCATGCTTGACGAAAAAATTGTTGGATAATTTTATACGTTTTTATACCCAAACATGAAAAAATTGTCATCTTGCTTGGTGATTTTTTTTTTTTTTTTATCTTTCTTGAAAATTGAAAATTCAATATTTTTTAACCTTTTATAATTTTTGTCCTAGTTTTAGGGTCGTGCAAGTCAAGCTCCTAGCCTCTAAAGGTGGTTATTTTATGATGCTAGTCTCGGTAGATGGGAAATTATAAAGCTGACTCTGCGAAGAGGTGGCACAAGCTTTTGCCTAGGTGGTGGGAGATGTTTTTGAGCTTGATTATTTAGTTATGTATAATGCTTAGCTTGGCATATATTTAGTGAAAAATAAGAACTATCATAAATCCATCTTAATTGTGGATCTATTAAGTGCAATGAAGGATAAGAAAAGTTTTATAAAAAAATTAACGATGTTTGATCCCTCTTGGTGATTAATAGATTCAAGATTAAGATGGATCTATGCTATTATATAATGGATTGTTTATAATATTCTCTTGTATGTTTTTTAAAGCTCCAATTTATACTTTCTTCTTCAAAACCAATTTTTGACTGACAACATCATGTTCCTATTTAACCATTTGCAAGGGAGAGTCATCATTGGTTTGTTTTGTTATGCTTTTTTCTTGTCTTTGTCCATTTCAAAATTAATGTAGTCAATTTATTTTTCAATTATTTGGTGGTTACATTATGATCTACTATTATAGTTCCAATTTCTAGAATTGTCAATATAACAAATGGGTAACCACAAAAATCATTGTCTTGTAGCTACATCCAATTCTTGTACAAGCCAAAGTTTTTGGTGCTCAACCTTCTTAGCACAAAATATGTTTTTATGTTTTTGACCTCCTCTACTTTTAATCATTGAAATATATGTATCTTTTTGAATGCCTTTATTACATGTTCTAGTTCAATTATACTGATATGATTGTATCATATGTGCATTGTGACCTCAATTCTAATTCTTGATAGGGATGGCCAATACTCATAATATACCTATTATTGTTTTGCACAAATCAATTATGATTAGATTATAATTTGTTTATTTTGGAATAATGTTTTTTTATGAAAACTTTCTAATGACCTCATTGCAATGGTGCTTCACCTTATATTTTGTTTGTTAATACTTTTGACTTAATTTTGTGGTAATGTTGTAAAATTTGAATTTATTCTCAATAAAACATCATTCTTAATGTGATGAGTTTTTTTTATAGTTCCATTTCAATGGGATGCAACAGGGAAAGAAAGGATTATAACATTTAAAAGTATTTATAATTGTTGTTCCTATGGTATCATTGTAAGTGCCCTTGTTACTTAAGTGGTTGTTTACTTGGGCACTACACTGTTAATTTTTCTATTCACATTGATGAATAAAAATCCTTGAATTTTCTAGTGACACTCTGGAGCTTGTTTAGTTTTCGAGAATTAAAGTGCAGTCAATATCCTTTATTATTTATTTAAATTTATGGTTTTGTAATGATGTTTTTCTTTTATTAGTAGAAGGTTTATGATGTTACCGATTAAGAGAGTTTTAATAATGTGAAGCAATGGGGGAATGAGATTGATTTCTATGCAAGTCAGAATGTCAACAAGCAAGTTGTTCATTGGAAAAAAAACATGATTTGACTGCTAATAGAGAAGTTTATTATGATACAACCATTGTAATATTAATGCTAAGTGGATTTGGCACAATTTGCACCATTATATGTTTCATTGTATGCATTGTCTTCTTTGACTTGATCGAGATTTGGATATGAGTGTGCCTTGAAGTTGTCGGTGCTTTGTTTATTGTTAATCATGACACTATGGTAGTTAGTGGTCTTGATTTGTTGGCTTGGCTTATAGAAGCATTTTAATAATCCCAAGTGTTGGATTTTTGTCACTCTTCATAGTATGTACATTTTCTTGATATGCTTGGAATTTTTTATGCTTCAAGGCATTTGCGGATGAGATTGACATTCCATTTTTGGAGAAAAGTGCAAATAATGCAACTAATGTGGAGCATGCCTCCATGGCCAGGGCTGCTGAGATCAAGGACACATGTAATTTTTGCTTATGATGTTTTTCGTATCTCTTATAAGAGCCTATATTATATAATAATGTTGTTAGACATTTGTTTTGACTCTACAATTCTATAATGTGTAATGATATAAAAAATTATTTCAAATCCTAATAAATCTAGTTGAGATTCTAATTGTTCTACATGTTGATGATTACAACTCCGTGAGACATTCTCTAGGACACAGACTGATTGAGTCGACCTGAGAGAGAGTCCCTGAGATGAGTGTGTGGTTCCTATGTGAGAAAGAATTGGAATGTAGTGATGGCCTCCTTTGTACAAAGAGTTGAGAAGAAATCCAGATGATTCTCCTGTGTAATGCAGTGAGAAAGGAGATCTGCTAAGTTGGACGTGTCTGTGGTTGAGCACAAGGTGAATGTGTGAATTCCCATAGAGATGGGTGCATCGTCATCAGACAGAGATGAAGACAATGTATTATCCTCCTCTGAGCAAGGAGTTGAGATGATGAACTCCAAACGACTCTCTTGTGTAACGTAGTGAGAAAGAATATCTGTTGAGTGGACGTGCCTGTGGATGAGCATAGGTGAACGTGATCCTAGTGGCTGAGCACTAGTGAGTGTGGTTCTCCTGTGAGACACAGTGAGATAGAGATATGGACATCCCTATGGATGTGCCCCTAGTGGCTGAGCACTAGTGGGTGTATGAAATCCCTTGCTATATTGTTCAAGAGTCAGACCTTCCTGTAACCCTAACTATAATGTAAAGGGTACATGTTGGCCCCACCTTAATGTAATTGATAATTAATGTAAAAGATAATTAATCTAGTTAATATTAATTATATTATGAGATAGAGAGGTCGACCCTGTTGTGCCTGTTATCGCACGGTTTGTAGGAAAGGTCTAAGGAGCTTGAGTCAAGGGTAAAAACCGGCGTAACAGGAGCTCCCCCACCCACTGTCACCTCGATGGGGGGCTCTTTCTATTTA
>JZKD02S1610407.1:67344-92961 GCA_000966675.3 Picea glauca
TCAAGGGCCATGCTCAAGTCAATCTGCTCTCGTACTCCATGTCTAGGACCATGTGGGCCTCGAGACATGATCTCCTAGTTATCCCTAGATATCGGGGATAACAGTGCCAATAGACCCTTCTGTTGACAATTCAAGTCTAATATAAGTAAATTTAAATTCCCCATTGAGGAAACACATGTTTTGTGTGAGTTTGGAAATTTCAGCAAGTATATCTTCTAGGGAAAAGTGCACACCTCTCTTGGGCGCTAGTATTCTAGGGTTGCAAGAACCCTCTTGTGTGCTAGGTTTTTTTGGTAGTGAAGGTCTTTCTCTTGAAGAATATAGCAAAGGATTTGGTTGGGTTTTCTTCCCTTGTTGAGAAGGGTTTCCCAGGATACTTCTTGTGTACTTGTGCATGGTGTTTCTTCTTGTGATCTTGGTTGCTTCAACATAATTGTTTATGGTTTAAGTTAAATGCTAAAAAGGAATGAACTTCATGAATAAACCTTTCTTATTGAAAAATCAACATGGTATCAGAGCATAGGTATTGAAGAACCCATTGCACAAGCATCTACCAATCTCCTCTCTTTTTTGCAAAACTGTACGACTCTCCTAGGGTTTCCAGAAAATCCATACAACCCTCCTTTCTGAGGCGTTTCAACCCTTAACACTTGAATGTTGGGGACAATTTTGGCATAGGTGAGTACGACCTCCTCCAATGCACCTCCAGATACTCTCAGAGTGAAATTCCGAGCATTTTGAAATTTTGGCCCTAGGGTTTCTATGGTTTCGCTAATTTATGCAAAAATTTCAGAATTAGGGTTTCTGCAACTCATTGAAGGATATCTTCAGCTCACCAATGTTCTCCTATCTTTCAAAGGCTTATTGTTGGCAGTCATAAGTCCAAAAAAACCTAAAATTTCTAGCCTAGCCTAACCGTTAGGTTTTCTAGTTGACAAGGGTTTGTGAAGAATCTAAAATTATGATGAACAAAACTATGATGAAATATAAGCTTGATGGATCAAGCAAATTCAAGTTCCTAGAATCCAAGACTTCAGAGGAAGGCTTATTGTGGGTGATACAAAAAAAGAAGAAGGTGACACTATGACTACCCTCTTCATGAAGATGTCAAGAGGACAAAGATCAACTAGGTGCCATTGGAGAAATCATATAAGAACTTGTATATATATTATTTGTATCATTGTCATGAGGGAAATTGCAGGAGGAAAGAACCTTTTGCTGAAATCATGGATCTAGAGGGATCTGAGTACATTCAAAGGAACAACACACTGGAAGTGAAGACTCTAGGTTTGATTGTTGTAATTGTCAATCCTCTAACCTATATTTATAAGTTTTTTTCATTACAATTAGGTGTTGTAGCTGTGACAACAATCCTTAAATTGTTTTGATTCTAGAGATGTACTCATTATTCTCCTTTAGAAGATATTCTTGTTTTGGTTCCTCTTGTTTTTTTTCTTGTTCCAAACAAGTTAACAACAAAGGAAGATGTTTATCCTTCATAGGGAGTCACTTGACTCAGAGGGAGTCAAAACTATTTGAGATAGAGGAAGAATAGAACCATCATTAAGGAAACCAATGCAATAATGCATGATCATAATCCTTATATGATTCTATGAGCAGAAGCATGCATGACACAATATATGTTCAAAGCATGATTCTTCACCAGACTTTGAAAAACATAACTCCCGAAGAAGCCTTCACCGGAGTGAAGCCCGAGATTGAACACTTTAGGAGATTTGGGTGACCAATATATTTTCATGTACCTAAAGAGAATAAGTCCAACCTAGACTCTTTAGGGAGAAAGGATACGTTTATGGGATAAAAATGAATCTTTGAAGACATTCTAGATCGACATCCCTGGTTAGAGAAAGATTGAGACAAGCATAGATGTTGTCCTTGAAGAAGAGATAGCCTTTCAAAGGTCCAGAGAATATTAGATGGAGATTGATAGTGAGACAATACCTTCTCCCCCTTTAGTAGTTCAGAGGGAGACAAACATTATTCCAGCTAATCCAGTTGCTCCCTTTGATATGTTCATAGATATTGTAGTAGGGCATAAAAGGTCTGCCTAGGCTCACTCTGCAGGAGGCATAGAAACATAGACGCCTCTCAAGGCACATCCTGGGAGAACAAAGAGATTTTTCGAGTTACTCTTCAGCCATGAGCCACATCATTGATTCTGAGCCTTCTTGTCATAAAGAAGCAACAAGAGAACATGTATGGCAAGAAGTCATAACAGAAGAATACCAATATATATTAAAAGAATGATGTATAATATATTCAGAGACCAGAAGGAAATACTGTGATGACTTCCAAGTGGATCTATAAGATCAAGCATGCAACATATGGAAGTGTCAAGAAATACAAAGCGAGATCTATAGCCATAGGTTTCTCACAAACAAAGGGAGTTGTCTATAATGAGACGCTTGATCCAATAAGCCCGATACACTTGCATCTCTACTACCATCCATGAATTGGAAACTATGTCAGATGGATGGCTTCTTGATGAGTTTGGGGTTAAGCAAGAGTGTGGCTGATCCAAACCTATATTATTACAAGTTGGTGACGAGAGCCTGATTTTGATGACTTATTTAGAAAGACTTGTTGTTGGATACAAGTAAGACTTGACTTCTGATTTCGAGATGAAGGATCTAAGTATGATGCACTACTTCTTGGGACAAGAAGTATGACAGAGGACCGATGAGATTTTCTTGATTCAAGGAAAATATACAATAGGAATATTAAAGAAGTTCAATATGAAAGAATGCAAAACCACCGTGATGGATTTGAAGAAAATGAATGATGATGATTCAAACAATATTACTCCAAAACTGATTGGATCATCGATGTATCTGGTTAACAACATACTTGATTCATGTTATGCAGTGAATATTCTTAGTCAATCCATGAGTCAGCCGAGATAGACAGACTGGATAACAATAAAGCATGTATTGAGATATACACGAGGCACAGTTAGATATGGCCTGAGATATGCCTCCAAGTGTGAAATTGAGTTTGTAGGGATATGCCGATACAGATTGAGCAGAGAGTACAATGGACTGGAAGAGCGCATCCAATTTTTGTTTTACCGTGAAGTTTTCCATGGTTTCCTGGTGCAACAGGAAAAAAAACTCTGTGGCCTTGAGTACCACAGAAGCAGAGTATATAGCATCGAGTGTGCGAAGCAATGTTGCTTCACAAGCTTTTGAAAGATTTACTTGATCATGAGATAGATTCTATGATGATAACTAGAGTTGTGTGTAAATCTCTTTGAGAACCCAGTGTTTCATGATAGATCGAAAAACGTTGAGATGAAATATCATTATATCAAAGACATGATGCAGAGGAAAATAGTACACATGCAATACCTTCCTACACATGAGTAGATTGCAGACATCTTCACCAAATTAGATTGGTGAAGGATACCTCCCTAGTTGAGAGGGAGTGTTGACGACTACAACCAAGACAAAGTTCAAAGTACATCCATGTGAGACTTGGCACGATGAAGAATGCCTCCCTAGCTAAGAGGGATTGTTGATGATTATAGCTACATGAGACATTCTCTAGGACACAGACTAATTGAGTCGACCTGAGAGAGAGCCCACGAGATGAGTGTGTGGTTCCTATCTGAGACATAACTGGAACATAGTGATGGAATCCTCCTTACAAAGGAATTTAATACACAAGGCATTTTATTATATGGAATTTGTAATTGGCCCTGCTTAATGATTTTATTTGATTTCTTTCCACTAGAATTTGTTTAAAATTTTAGATCTAGGTAACATTTTATTATGGCCCAAGTTTCAAAGGGTGCAAGATAGAACCTAATATCTTTATATTTGATGACCGCCCATAAATTTTATCCCTAGTCATGATTGTTACATAATTTAATATTTTGTACACTTATCTAGGATTTCAAATTGTCAAGGCTTTGCAAACTTGGCCTATTCATCTTGTTCTTAATATTTTTATTGAGAAATTATTGTCTGATCTTAGGTTCTTGGTAAAAATAACAGTACTACTGATTCAAAATTTTTGTGCATACTTTTTGTGACCAAAGTTCCTTTTATATCGTGATACCTACATGTTAGACAATTATTCTCAATAATAATCAACAAAAGTTTTATAGATATCTGAAGCAAACCCAAGCAAATGATGGGGTGGTGGAAACCTAAATGAACTACTTTTTAGAAGTAGGTTAGCATTATAAAAATGTGGCATACTTAAGACTCTCAAACCAATGAATAGACAATGTTTTAGTCTTGGAATACCTTCAATGAATTCATGCTTTTAGATGAGTAGTGGTAGTGGCTAACACATACAAGACAAGTGGGTTTCCAATAAATATTATTTTGTTTGGTAGATTTACTAAGCTACTTAGTGGCTTGTCGAGTTTCCTACCCACCCCACTAAGTCAATACAAGACAAGTGGGTTTGATGTGAATATTATTTGGTTTAGTAGATTTACTAAGCTACTTAGCAACTTCTTGGTGTCCTCTCAAAGATAAATCTTTTACTAGTTTCTTAAGTACTAAGTGGAGATACATAAAACACATAATTTTTCGTGATAATTGGTTATGTAGTTGGTTTATGACATGTTCCTATTGTCTATTTATTGGGCATAGATGATATAATGCTGGGAAAATACTTATTTTTTTAGGTTTTGATAGAGTGCTATAGCTATACACCTTTTCCATTCATTGCTTTGATATTAATACTGTACACGAACTTGCAAATTTATGGTCAAGTGAATTGTATCTAGAAGTATGCATGTTGCAAGCATATAAATAATCATGCCCACTGTGTATTTATTTCAAAATTTTGTTACATATGGATCAAACCTTCAAGTATATTTTTATTGTAGTTTGATTTTTACCTTGTGGGGAATTACCATTTGACTTGTCTCTATTTTAATGTCTCAAACATTTTCTACAAAACACCTCCACTATACTCCTTTAGAATAGAGCTTCCTAGATAGATCCTCGCCATGCCATCTTTCTTTATGGAGATGATGTTTTCTATTAACTATGAAATACTACCTATTTTAAATCACAATAATTCTTAAATCCTTTTCTTTTGTATTGCAGGATGTCAAGTCAACCTGTCATGAATAAAAATAGATTTGCTACCATACACATGAAAGGGCATCCAATTGTTCAGAAAAATGGTTATTGCTCATAAGACAATTCCTTGAATTATTTTTACTGCAATTGGTTTTGAACAATTGAAGTGTGAGATAATTGTATGTATTTTGGATCTCAAACATGAAAGATTTTCTTTCTGTCGAGAGATCAATAATTGATAGAAAGCCAAACTTCTTTTTTATTGCAAGTTGGATCTTGTATTGTTTTATGTTTGTGAAGGGAATCACCTTGCTTTTGTTGTTGATAATTTTTATAGCCATGGATTTGTTGGAGTTACTTCACACACACCTAGGATTTATTTTTCCTAAGGTTTTTCCTTTTTTATTAGTCATAATTAGTCATTATCCACTCCTATATTTTAGGGGAGAATATTCCACCTGGAGAATATTCTCTTTCAGTTGACACTTTAGTTTGACTAGTTGAGTTGAGTTTAGATGCTACATTGGTTTTGTCACCATGCAACATTGGGATTATCACCATGCTAATTTGACCTTGCCTTGGTATCATCACCATACTTGCGCATTACCCTTGATTCCTTGAGTTAACTCCTCACTACTCTTTCTTCAGTTAGTTAACTGAAGACTAGTTGACTAGTTAACTCAACTAGGTGGCAGTTCACTCCCGTAACTGCCTGAGAGACTAGACTAGGTGGCAGTTCACTCTCGTAACTGCTGATGTATGTCCATATCACTCTAGACCACCACTATGGTGCATTGGTTCTCCTCCAGTGCAGACTCATTGAGTTATACAAAGTATATCATGTGTAAATTATTCATTATTCACAACGGTTAATGAGAATTCTTTCATTCTTTCTCTCCTTCTTCTTCTTTCTCCAATTCTCTCTGCAAATGTGTGTATTATTGTTTATATAGATATATTCTGTGTAGGTTCAACACATTTACATGGTATCAGAGCCGACAGACTGCTAAGAAAAATCTACACCAAATTTTTTTGCAGGTACAAAAGATTGAAGACAACGGAAAGATGGATTTCCAAAAAGAATTCATTCTTACAGCTTACAACTATTTTGCATGGAAGGAGAAAATAACCCTACATCTCCGAACCAGAGGGTTGTATAGGTTAACCTTGAATACAGATACAAAACCAACATCATCCATAGAAAAATCCAAGTATTTAAATTGCATGTATGAGGCACTCGAAACAATTTGCAGTCTTATTTCTCCCGATCTCCTTTTTCATATATCTTCTTGTAAGACTCCCAATGAAGCCTGGGCCACCTTGGAAGGGATCTTTGGAAAACATGATGATATGAGGGGACACATGTTGGAGGTGGAGCTTCTCACATTGGATCCAAAAGTTTCAAGAATATCCAATATTTCTTTACAAAATTCAAGGATTTACTGTCACAACTCAAAGATTGCGGGGTTTATAAATCGAAGGAGGAGAAACAAATGGTTCTCACCATTCTATCCAAGCTTGGTCCTAAATTCTCTGTATTTTTATCCACATTCCATTTTGTCAGATTCGCCTCTGGAGCCACCTGGAAGATGCCTTCTCTTGAGGACTTTATCGAATCCCTGACACAAGAGCAAACCAAGCTCATCAACATGGGCACAATCAAAGGCCTAAGGGCGCATGCACTCATTGTGCATGATGGCAGCCAAAAATATCAGAAATCTAAAGATAAAGATAAACGGAAATCTCATGCACATCCGAAGAAGGAAGGGTATACAAAACCCTTCACCGATGCTTTCAGATCCAAAGGGGAAAAGGGAAGAAAAGGGGATAAATGCACGTACTATCACAAAGGATTCCATTCGAAATCCGCATGCATGCAAAAACAAATAGATATGATGTCTCAAACACTTTATAAAAACAACCTTGGAGATCGCATCCTCGAGGTTGAAAATAAGAAGAAGCCAGAAGATCCAAATCCGAAGAAAGGCAATTCTAGCCATGCCTTGATTTCCATCAACTCCTCTCTCGATGCTTGGATCGTTGATTCAGGATCATCACATCACATGACTGCCTCAAAAGCAATATATTCTTCTTTGGATGCATGCAAAGGTCCTCATATTCTAATGGGGGATAACTCTTCTGTCGAACTCACCGACAAAGGAAGGATTGAACTCACCAACGAAAGCTTCGAGAATGTGTTGCACGTTCCCAAAATTTTTGTCAACCTTATCTCCGTGTATTAGATGAAGAATTATGGCACTGGAAAGAAAGTCATATTCACACCAAATTCCATGGACATCTACGACATGCAAACCAACTCTAGGGTTGCAACCAGTGAGGTAAATCATCAGTCTAGATTGTATACATTTTCTGAATTCATTGAACCTGATTTTTCTTTACTGCTTACTCATGCTGATGAAAGTAGTAGGATATGGCACAAAAGGTTTGGACATTTGAATTTCAGATACATGCAACAACTTAGCAAGCACAGATTGGTTGATGGTCTACCAGACATCCATTTCTCCAAGGGAGTATGTGATGGATGTGTTCTCGGAAAATACCCTCAGGAGAAATTCGACAAAGGAAAGTCTCAACGATCTTCCGTACCTGTAGATATGATCCACAATGACCTTATGGGTCCTTTTCCGTATCCATCCATCAAAAAAGCGAGGATTGTTCTCATTTTTCTTGATGTTTTCTCATGTTTTACATGGATCTACTTTCTCAGGCAAAAATCCGAGGTCTTTCAATACCTCAAATATTTCAAAGCCCTGGTTGAGACACAGTCTAGAAAGAAGATAAAAGTCCTCTGAACTGATAACGAAGGAGAGTATGTAAATCATGAGATCCATAATCTTTGCCATGAGGTAGGGATTCAGTTGCAGCACACAGTTCCCTATACTCCGCAGCAAAATGAAGTTGCCGGGCGCAAAAACAGATCTCTAAAGGAGATGGCATCTTGCATGCTGCATGCAAAGTCACTACCACAAATACTATGGGTCGAAGAACTTAATTGTGCAACATACATCCAAAATAGATTTCCCCATAGATCTGTGAAGGATAAGACCCCCTACGAGGCTTGGAGAGGTCCCAAACCGGAAGTGACCCACTTTCACATTTTTGGTTCACGTGCATGGGCCATGATTCCCTTTGAAAAGAGGAAGACACTTGATCCACAGAGCACTGAGTGAATTTTTGTTGGATACCCCAATGGTGTGAAGGGATATCGACTTATTGATATTTCCTCGGAACAACTCATCATTGAGCGTAGTGTCCAATTCGAGGAAAGTGTCTCGCATGTACTTCAACAACTGCATGCAAACACCTTCACTCTTCCACCTGTCCGAGATGATGAAAATGCACATGCCGACTCTTCTTCAGACGAGAGTTCTGATTCATAGGACTCAGATGATTCAGATTCAGAGTCAGTACAGTCAGATGCAGAGTTAGAGCATCTAGATGCAGTTGCAGAGCCAGAGCAGAGGCCCAAGTGGTCGCAAGCTACTCTTCAGGATGCAACGGATCTTGTTGGTGATCCAACCGATACTAGGAGGACTCAATCTGATTTAGGGGAGCCTCCTATTTCACTCACTGCCACTGAACCATTGCCCTCTAGGCTTATTTTCTTGGTTCAATCTTCAGATCCACAGTCTTATGGTGAGGCTGCTGGAAATCCCTTTTGGGAATCCACCATGGAGGAGGAGTACAACTCCCTCCTCGAGAACTAGACTTGGGATCTAGTTCCCCTTCCTTCTGGGAGGAAACTTGTCAAATGTAGATGGGTCTATAGGACCAAGAGCGCAATGGATGGACAAATTAGCAGATACAAATCCAGGCTTGTCGCCAAAGGCTTTCAGAAGGTTCATGGTATTGACTATGATGAGACCTTCGCTCCAGTAGAGAATATGGATTCCATACGATTGGCACTTGCCATTGCGGAAACCAAAGGATGGGAAGTCCTTCATATGGATGTAAAGAATGCATTTCTTCATGGTGATCTCTCTAAGGAGATCTACATGGAGCATCCCCAGGGATTTATGCAGGACTCATCTTTGGTTTTTCGACTGAAGAAGTCACTTTATGGCCTCAAGTAGGTTCCGAGGGCATGGTATGCCAAGATGGACTCCTACCTGTTGTCACAAAACTTTGTACATTGTAAATTAGACCCAAATGTCTACATGCTCAGGACGACGGATTCACTTCTACTTTTAGTTCTGTATGTTGATGATTTGCTGATCACCGGTTACTCAAATTCAACGATTGCTGCAATCAAGAGGATTCTACATGACATGTTTTTGATGACGGACATGGGTTCTCTACACTTCTTCCTTCCACTTGAGATCACTCAGGATGCATCAGGCATCAAACCGTCTCAGGCCAAGTATGCACAAGATCTCCTTGAGAGATTTCACATGACAGACTACAAGTCTGCTCCGACTCCTTTCCTATTAGGAGTCAAACTTGAGGATGGATGGGAGACTCCACTGGTTGAAAACACACTGTACAGACGGTGAGTGGGGAGCTTGTTGTATCTCACACACTCCAGACTAGACCTCTCCTATGTAGTTGGCGCAGTTTCTAGGTTCATGCAGGAGCCACATGAGCTACATTGGAAGGCTGCAAAATGTATCCTTCGATACGTACATGGAACCATCACCTCTGGGATTCATTATGCCACAAACTTTACATTAGATATCATCAGGTTTACTGATTTCGACTGGGCTGGTGATAGCACTGATCACAATTCCACATATTGTTACTCACTTAGTCTTGGTTCCAGGCCTATCTGTTGGTCGAGAAAGAAAAAAACTGCCATTTCTCTATCTTCAGCTGAGGTAGAGTACAGAGGGTTAGCTAACATAACCATTCAGGCTATGTGGCTACAACATTTTCTCACTGATTTGGGCATTCAGTTTCATCGACCGATCATTATCTAGTTTGACAAATAGAGCACTCTGAAGTTCTGCAGAGACCCATTTCAGAGGTAGTGAACGAAGCACATCAAGATCCACATGCACTAACATCCGAGACTTAGTACATGAGGGGATCATTGACTTACAGTTCTGTCCTTCAGCAGAACAAACGACACACATTTTCACCAAGACATTCACTGAGTAGAAGTTCCATTCTCTGCGAAGTTGTCTTGGAGTGAAGGACACAGTTGCCTAGCAACTGTAGTTATTCTTTTTACACACATTGTACCTTGAGGGGGTGTTTTTCCCATGAGGTTTTCCCTCTTTCCTCACTTTATTTTCAGTGTATCTTTTGTATTTGGGTACCTAACATGGCCTCATTGCCGGGACCCATTATTTATTTTCACCATAGTGATGTTCAGGGGGGGGGTGTTGGAGTTACTTCACACACACCTAGGATTTCTTTTTCCTAAGGTTTTTCCTTGTTTATTAGTCATAATTAGTCATTATCCAGTCTCCTATATTTTAGGGCAGAATATTCCACCTGGAGAATATTCTCTTTCAGTTGACACTTCAGTTTGACTAGTTGAGTTGAGTTTAGATGCTGCATTGGTTTTGTCACCATGCAACATTGGGATTATCACCATGATAACTCAACCTTGCCTTGGTATCATCACCATACTAGTGCATTACCCTTGATTCCTTGAGTTAAATCCTCACTACTCTCTGTTCAATCAGTTAACTGAAGACTAGTTGACTAGTTAACTCAACTAGGTGGCAGTTCACTCCTGTAACTGCCTGAGAGACTAGACTAGGTGGCAGCTCACTCCCGTAATTGTTGGTGTGTGTCTAGATCACTCTAGACCACCACTATAGTGCATTGGTTCTCCTCTAGTGCACACTCATTGAGTTATACAGAGTATATCATGTGTAAATTATTCATTATTCACAACGGTTAATGAGAATTCATTCATTCTATCTCTCCTTCTTTCTCCAATTCTCTCTGCAAATGTGTGTATTATTATTTAGTTAGATCTATTATGTGCAGGTTCAGCACATTTACATGATTATTGTACTCGTGACTAGTTCATAAGATAATTCTTCTTTAATGTTGCTAGCATTGTCATAGGTGGACTGCCAGATCTTAGAATTCTCTAATTTTTATAGCTATTTTCTTGAATATGATTGACATTCTTTTTGACCCCACATTTTCTAGTCTCTTAGTAAATTTGATTGCTATTGGAACTGTCATATACCCACTACGACAACTAAGATTTTCCTTTTCTTTTTATCTTTTCTTTGAGGGACAGAATCCCTGAATTTCTATGGGGCCTAGCACAAACCATCCCTTTCCTTATCCTCCTCCATGTGATCGTTGGCTATGACAACAGGCCTTACCAAAAAGGCGCTTCTGGGTTTTGCGATTCGGGAAATTTCGATGCAAGCATTCTCCTATTTTCTATCTTTCGAAATGCCGAAACCCGAAAGGGTCTAACAGATCCTTTAGCTCCTCCCTTGGGTCGCTTTTCATACGACCGGTCCTATGACCTGGTGCTATTCCTCTAAATTCTTTCGGGGTTTCACGATTCGGGGAATTGCGATGCAAGCGTTCCTCCTTTCCCTTTTTAATCCATGGGACTCGAAAGCCTGGTATCATCCGGATGTACGGTCCAGATTGTCGACTTGATCAACGGCCCGGATTAAATCCCGACATTCTACCTTTCGAGATTTTGGCGGGGTCTTCATTCCTATTTCCCTGATCTCCAGAACCTCGACGACTTTAGATCTTCGCCATGCGTCCCTACAAATGGATGGTCCAAATTCTTTCGAGACTTAAAATGTCGATTCTTGAATTTTGACCCTTGAATAACTGCTAGCACCTACCTCCTCCTTCTACCACATGACTCTGGCCTGTGACCTAGGGCTCATCCACAAAGCACGTTGGGGTTTCGGGTACCGAGATTTTGTGACTTGCGAAAACAAGGGGTATGACCCTTTGGTTTTCCTGGGTGCCGAAACGCCGAAACGTATTCACGCAAAAATCAACTCATCCACAAAGCGCGTCGGGGTTTCGGGTGCTAGGATTTCATGACTCGTGAAAATGAGGGGTCTTACCCTTTGGTTTCCCGTGTGCCGAAACACCGAAACCTATTCACATAAAAATTGGCTCATCCACAAAGCGCGTTGGGGTTTCGGGTATCGAGATTTCGCGACTTGCGAAAATGAGGGGTCTTACCCTTTGGTTTCCCGGGTGCCGAAACACCGAAACCTATTCACGCAAAAACCGACTCATCCACAAAGCGTGTCGGGGTTTTGGGTACCGGGATTTTGCGACTTGCGAAAATGAGGGGTCTTACCCTTTGGTTTCCCGGGTGCCAAAACGCCGAAACCTGAGAGAACTACTCTTTCTTGTACAAGGTTTCCAGATTCCGATCACGTGATCCTTCAAAGGGTTCTTGGGTAATCATTCCTAGGCTTGGTGACCTGACTGAAAATCCTTCCTAATTCGCCAAGATATGAACTCTGTGACAGGGGTAAAGTAAACTCGTGGGTTTACTATAACGATAGTCTCTTCAAGGAACTCACTTCGGCTCTGGAATGCGAGGAAACTTCCCGGGAAGAGGTGCCTTCGGGAAATCAAACCAAGACATAGCGCGAGTCAAGTAGATGGAACAAATCTCAAGGGAACAGTCTCGTATTCTGAACTTATTCATTCTATACATAAACCGATTATGGTCATATAAGTATAAGCATGCATCCATTATTTTCGATCAAAACACTAGGCAAACACTTTTATACAGAAACCATTTATGAGTGTACAAACATGAACATGCATCCAGAATATTCAATTCAAGATACAAGATATAAACACTTATCAGAAACACCAGGTGTGATGCGATTGCTGAGAGGGGTGCTCGTTTCCACCCAACCGTAGGCTCAGTGACTCTGAACAGATTTACCACTAGCCACCCCCGATCTAGACCACGATGCTCGAGATTCAGTCTCCTATTTCTAGCTCAACGGAAGTCAAGGACGAAGGTTACTCTCCTTCTCCTCTGTTCAGAATTCCCTGTATTTCTCGATTTTCTCTCGGTTCTCTTACGCGATCTCCGTCATGCATGTTCTCCTCTCCTCTCCTCTTTTCCACACTTTCTCTCTTGCCCTTTTCTGCAAGATTTCCTGTGGCGCAAATTTCCCCATCCGTGGTCAGGGCTGGGAGCTGTTACGGATGGGCGATTCCCCCCCATCCCCTCATTAACTCTTGAGGAGCCTCCCCACCTACCAATCTGATGGGAAATCCATTCCAGGGTCATAGAGTTGCTTTGATCTTTGAGAAAGTAAAAACCAGTACGGTACTGGTCCAGTGGAAGTTAACGCAACCGTTCCAGGTCCCTTCCACCACCTCTCATTAGCCATCGTGGTCTCTTTTAGCACATCCCCCTCCCAACAATCATGCAACACATAATCATAACATAATTTACATTCATCGACCTTTTATACAAAGGTCCGTCAAATCAAACATTCACATCTTTGAGTTTGCCATAGTTCTTGGCCAATATAGTTATTTTTAAAGACTGGGGGAAACAGGGTGTTACAGGAAAATTTTGAGGGGTTGGCACATAATTGTATTTGAATATTTTGAAAATTTGTGAGATGTTCAAGTCACACACCGTTTTTAATATCTCCATAGTTTTCTATTTACATGTTTTAATCATTGTCAACCTTTAAGGCCTACAATTTGATGCAGGAGCATCTACATCAACATTAAAAGGAGGACATGATGGAGAGAAACACATCAACCAACACATTTATGGAGATGATTTTCACTACACAAAGGAGAGCGCACATTTTTGAATTTGAAATTTTATGAAAATAAATGTAATTAATGATCGGAGGCCGAGGCCATCCCCAAAGATCCTCTTGGATCAATATCACTTTAATGTAAAGGATGTATTGTACAGAGGTTGCACATCAACCCTTATCTTATCTGTAAATGCTATTAACTCCAAAGTCCTTAGTAGATGGTTGCATTTAAATCCTGAAAGGATAACATTAGGTTGTTGGTGGGAAATGATTGATGAATCACCTCTTGTATATATGCTTGTATATTATTACAAAAGAAGGTTGTTGTCGTTCATTTGTAAAGGCTGCTGCTCGTTTTGTAATAGTTGTTATTGAGAAATCCAGAGAGCATTGTATGAGTTGTTGAAGGAGTAGTGGAGGACTACATGTATCTATGTATTTTATCATTTGAATGAGTAAAACACATGAGCTTTTATTCCAATGTTTGGTGTTGCTGTTACTATGTTTATTTGAATGAATGGTAGGATTTCTGTTCATTTAAATTCTCTATTTTACTTGTTCTCGTTCTCGTGAATGTATTTTGTAGTTAAATACATGAATCTGTAGAGTTAGAATAAGTTTCAATTGTTTCTCTTCTGAGAGTTCGTGCAAGGAGTGCACATTGTCTGCAAGGAGTGCGTTGACAGAGTTAAGTTTAACTCATAGAAGCTCAGGAGATATAATTTAAGCCCTGTGTGAAGGAAATTCAGCACCATGCCTCCAAGAAGACACAGGGACAGGCTTGTGTCGAATCCAGCAATGGAGGAGGAAATGAGGAGACTTCGTGCAAGGCTTGATCTAGATTTTATGAACAGAATGAAATGAATAGAAATTATTAAAATATGATTAACAAAGAATAACAAAGATACAAAAAAAATGTTTTTCTATTCAATAAGGAAATACGCTTAAACTGTAAAATGCAGTGGAAAACAAGCTTGCTGGAATGGTAGCAGCTTATCTCTGAGAAGAGATATGACAACTGCGCTCATTCGAAAGAAGATGATTACAATGAGGCTTTGAAGTCATTTTTACAATAAAAAAGAATGCAAAAAACCCTAGACATCCAAAAACCTAACCCTAGGAGATGAAGCGCCAAAAGTCGTGTGGGCCCTATTTGGGTAAGTTAGTACATCAACTTCCTGGGGTCATAAATTTTTCATACGATCTTTGTTTTAGGTGCACAATAGCCTGTTGGAAAGGTATAGTCAAGGATATTCATTTTGGGGGCTCAATTAGAGCCTTTCACTATCATTGAGAAGATCGATCCCAAAAAACCTTCATTTAGGCCCTTAAAATGGCCCCAGAAGTTAAAAACTGCTAAAAATAGTAAATTGCCAAAATTGCCAGAAAACTGTTTTGAGCTAGTTGGAAAAGGTGGGTGGCCACCGATATCCACTTGGATCAAGGCTAGATTCCGTATAAACTACATATAGGAGAGCCCCATATGCAGGTGACATTAGTGAGGCCGAAAGTGAAGAGATGGACGCTGAAGGAGCTGGATGAGAAGATGCTGCAAAAGAACGCTTGCTGAGAGCTGTTGTAAAATTGGGAGGAAGAGAAAAAATAGAAATCCCAATGTATGAAGGAAATTTAGATGTGGAAGAATTGTTGGACTGGCTAAGAGAAATGGACAAATACTTCGACTATGAGGAGGTCGATGATGAGAAGAAGGTAAAACATGTTGTCACAAGGCTAAAAGCGCATGCGACACTGTGGTGGGATGAACTGTAGATTGATAAAAGGAGCAAATGAAAACAACAAATTAAAATTTGGGACATAATAGTAGCCAAGATAAAGGCTAAATTCATACCCAAAGACTACCAAATAAATCTGTTAAGGAGACTGCAGAACCTGAGATAGAAATGCCTGACAGTAAAAGAGTACACATAAGAGTTCTATAGGCTTAAAATCAGAGATGGTCACCATGAAAGTGATGAAGAGAAGGTTTCCTAATACATTAATGGCCTAAGATATGAAATCCAGGATGAAATCAACATGGTGACTATGAGGACAGTTGAAGATGCTTATCATGCTGCCTTGAAAGCAGAAGAGATGTTGGCCATAAAACAAAGGCAATGAGGCAGAGGGAAAATCCCACACAGAGGTAAGGGAATTGCCCATGACAAGGATCAGAAACCCAAGGCTGAAACTGAAAAAACCCCACAGTCATACATAAAGAGGAGGAAGCTCTAGATGGAGACAGTATGGTGGAAGGAATTCTTTTCCTCGAGGAAGAGGAAGAGGCAGAGAAGGAGAGATAAGATGATATGACTATGGAAATACAAGGCATAGGTCTTGGGAATGCCCCAAGAAAAAGAAATAAGAAGGAGGATAAGCTCACATTTATGAAGTGCAAAAAAGGAATGTTGAGGCAGAAGTTGCTGAAGATGGAAGATCCCTCATGATGAGGAAAATTCTCTTGAAACTAGAGAAAGAGGTGGAAGCACCAATACAAAGAAATATTCTATTTAGGACTGCTTGCAAGACCAAGGATAGAGCTTTCAAAGTAATAATTGACAGTGAGAGCACTGATAACCTAGTATCCACAGAGATGGTGGAGAAGCTAGAGCTGGAAACAACTACACATCCAAACCCATATAAAGTTTCATGGCTGCAAAAACGACACCAGGTAATAGTAAGTAAACAATGCCAAGTTGAATTTAAAATAGGAGGATACAAAAATGAGATTTTATGTGATGTAATACCCATGGATGTTTGTCATGTTTTGTTGGAAAGACCATGACAGTTTGACAAAAATTTCATACATGATGGGAGGAAAAGCACCTACACCCTAGAGAAGAATGGTAGGACACACATGTTGCTTCCAATAGAAGATAAGAAGGTGAAGGAAGAAGCCAACCCAAACATACTTCTCATGAGTGGGAAAGATCTCTTGAATGAAGTCAAGAGGGAGAACGAGATGCAGTTTGTTGTAGTGAGAAAGCCCAGAGTCATCCTTACAAGTACTACTGTGGTTGATATGCCTGAAGAAATTCAGGAGCTACTGGAAAATTTTGCTTATATAGTAGTGGATGAGTTACCTTGCTCATTGCCACCCATTAGGAGCATCAATCATCACATTTATCTTATTCTAGGAGCAAGCTTTCCAAACAAAGAAGCATATAGATTGATACCTCAAGAGAAGGAAGAGGTCAAGAATCAGGTCCAAGATCTGTTAGAAAAGGGTTTAGTTAGGGAGATCTTAAGCCCATGTGCAATACCAACTGTATTGAGTCCTAAGAAGGATGGAGGATGGAGAATGTGTACATAATCTAGATCCAACAATAAGATTACTATCAGGTACATATTTCCTTTACCCAATATGGATGACTTGATGAATTGTTTAAGTGGAGCAAGTTATTTTTCAAAGATAGATCTAAAAAGTGGTTATCATCAGATAAGAATGAGAGAAGGAGATGAATGGAAAACAACATTCAAGACAAATGAAGGGTTGTATGAGTGGCATATTATGCCATTTGGCTTAAAAAATTCCCCAAGTACATTCATGAGGTTGATGAATGAGGTACTCAAAGACTTCATAGGTAAATTTTTCATTGTGTATCTAGATGATATGCTAGTCTTCAGTAAAACCAAGGAGGACCACTTGAGACACATGACATTAGTGATTAGAAGGTTGCAACAAGAGAAGTTGTTGATAAATTTAAAGAAGTCATCTTTTATGAAGACAAAACTCATATATTTGGGTTTTGTGATCTCTTTCAATGAGCTGAAGATGGATCCAGAAAATATGAGAGATATTAAAGATTGGCCGTCACCAAGGAGTATATTTGAGGTCAAGAGTTTCCATGGATTAGCAATTTTATATAGGAAATTCATTAGAAATTTTAGTGGTATATGTGCACTAATATTAGACACTATGAAGAAGAGACACAAATATTTTAAGTGGACATAAGAGGCTGAGAAGAGATTTAGGATATTGAAGGATAAAATCACAGAACAACCAATGCTAGTTCTACTAGATTTTAGGAAGACTTTCCAGGTAAGGTGTGATGGTAGTGGATTAGCAATTGGAGCAGTCTTAAGTCATGATAACAGACCCGTAGCATATTTCAGTGAGAAGGTGAATGATACCACGAATAATTAATCCACATATGACAAAGAATTCTATGCAGTGATTCAAGCCTTGAAAAAAAGGAGGCATTATCTTATTCCCAAGGAGTTTGCATTGTATAGTGATAATAAAGATATACAGTTCATTACCAGGCAGGAGAAGCTGAATCATAGGCATGCAAAGTGGGTGGAATTTATGCATAATTTCACTTTTGTTATCAAACATATTTTGGGTAGTGCAAATAAATTTGCAGATGCTTTGAGTAGGAGGTGTTTGATTATGCATGAATTCAAAGTGGAAACCTTAGGGTTTGAACAACTTAAGGAAATGTATGGTGAAGATGCAGATTTCAAAGAAGCTTATTAATCCTGTGCAAATCCTTTGCTAAGGGATAGGAGCCCATGGATGGAATATTTGATTTAGGATGGACTTCTGTTCAAAAGCAGCTAGCTGTGCATACCAAAATGCTCAATGAGAGACAATCTGTTGAAAGAAAATCATAGTGGAGGCCTAGCATAACATTTTGGCCATGATAAAACATTCACACAATTGAGTAGCTCATACTATTGTCCATGTATGAGATCCAAAGTGAATAAATTTGTAAAAAATGCAGAATTTTCCAGTATGCAAAAGGAAGACAATAAAACATTGGTCTTTATCAACCATTTCCTATTCCAGATAGGCCTTGGGATGCTATCAACATGGATTTTGTGTCGGGATTGCCAAGAACCCAGAGGGGAAGTGATTCCATATTTGTGGTATTTGACAGGTTTTCCAAGATGGCACACTTTAAACCATGCCAAAAAACTAATGATGATACACACATAGCTAGTCTGTTTTTCAAAGAAGTTGTGAGACTACATGGATTTCCCAGAAGCATTGTTTTAGACAGAGACACCAAATTTGTTGGTCATTTCTGGAGAACGCTGTGGAAGAATCTTGGGACAAAATTGTCCTTCAATTCAGCATATCACCCTCAGATAGATGTACAAACTGAGGTGGTAATCAAAATTTTAGGGAATTTGCTGAGGAGCTTAGTCACTGAGCACAACAACCAATGGGATTAGATTCTACCACAAGTAGAATTTGCATACAATGATTCACCAAATAAGAGCACAGGGAGAACTCCATTCTAGATTGTATATGGAATGTAGCCAAGGGGAATATCAAAATTAAGAAATTTGGGATAGAATGAGTTCAGAAGTGCATGAGCAGAATATTTTGCTGCAGAGATGTAGAAGCTTCATGGTGAGATCAAGGAGCAACGACAAGACAACAACAAGAAGTACAAAGATAGAGTTGATCAACATACGAGAGAGCTTCAATTTGAAGTGGGAGATCAAGTTTTATCACACTTGAGGAACGAAAGGTTCCCAAGGGGAACATATAACAAACTGAAAATGAAAAAAGATAGAACCATGCAAGATCCTTAGAAATTTTGCAGAAAATGCTTATGAGATAGAGCTGTCAGACAATGAGGGAATATCACCTATTTTTGATATTGTAGACCTGTATCCTTACAGGGAAGACGAAGAAGGAGGATCATATGATCGGAGGAAAATCAGATGGGAAAATCCAATTCCTGTAGTAGAGAAGCCACAGATGGAGAAGATCATAGATCGAAGGAATGGAAAAAGGACCATAAGAAATACTTACTTTGAATATTTGGTTAATTGGAAAGGCCATGCATAAGAAGATCTAAGCTGGGTAAGTGAAGCAAAGATCCAAAAGAAATGAAATATAATGCATGAGCTCATGGACAGGAGTCCATGAATTTTTTGCCAGAGGAGTGTGATGTAGGAGCATCTACATCAACATTAAAAGGAGGACAAGTTGGAGAGCAACACATCAACCAACAGATTTATGGAGCCGATTTGGACTACTAAAAGGAGAGCGCACCATTTTGAATTTGAAATTTTATGAAAAGAAATGTAATTGATGATTGGAGGCTGAGGCCATCCCCAAAGATCCTCTCATATCAATATCACTTTAATGTAAAGGCTATATTGTACAGAGGCTGCACATCAACCCTTATCTTATTTGTAAATGCTATTAAATCCAAAGTCCTTAGTAGATGGATGCATTTAAATCCTGATAGGATAACATTAGGTTGTTGGGGGGAAATGATCGATGGATCACCTCTTGTATATATGCTTGTATCTTATTCCAAAACAAGGTTGTTGTCTCTCATTTGTAAAGGCTGCTGCTAATTTTGTAATAGTTGTTATTGAGAGAGCCAGAGAGCATTGCATGAGTTGTTGAAAGAGCTGTGGAGGACTGCCTGTATCTATGTATTTTATCATTTGAATGAGTAAAACATAGGAGCTTTAATCCCAATGTTTGGTGTTGTTGTTACTATGTCTATCTGAATGAATGGTAGGCTTTCTGTTCATTTAAATTCTCTATTTTTGCTTGTTCTTGTTCTCGTTCTTGTGAATGTATTTTGTAGTTAAATACATGAATCTGTAGAGTTGGAATAAGTTTCAATTATTTCTCTTCTGAGAGCTCATGCAAGGAGTGCACATTGTCCGCAAGGAGTGCGTTGACAGAGTTACGTTTAATTTAGAGAAGCTCATGAGAGATAACATTGAATCTTCGATAGCAGTAGTGCAGAGAAAGCACAAAGCCACGCAAGGAGTGCACATGCTGAGTCGTTCCCATAAGTCTCTTGGTTAAGGGGAGAACAATCAAGTGTTGCAGAGTTCCAAGGTCACAAGGTGGGTGCCCAAGGTTTTAAAACCTTGGAGGAACAAGCTTATGAGAGATAGCGATCTGAGCCTTTGAGGAGAAAAGACTTAGAAAGTTTTCTAAGTCCCAACGTATAAAAGTTCGAAGGGAGCACACAAAGGGTAGACATAGGTCTCATATAACTCGGGAAGTTAAGCTCATGAGGGTCAACGACCATAATTCCCGAAGGGGAAGAGTTCAAGAAAATCTATGGTGGAGACCTAGCGGGATATCGCCAGGAAGCTGACGACCGTCAGATATGGAATAGTTGCGCGAATGATAGCCATGAGGACCCTTTGACACTTTGTATATTCAGGGATTTTAATAAGTGTACAAGTAACGAGACCGATGAAGTCCCAAAGGAGTGAAGTAACTGTAGCCGTTGACCTGCCGTGGACACGCATTGACATATCATTTAATCGGGAGGCTAGAGCTTCATGAGAATTACAAGGATCAAAGGACCATTCCACTGAAGTCCCAAAGCCAAAGTGCAAGGGTAAATTTGAACTGTTGATCTAGGGAAGACACATGGCAAAGATCTGTGTGTTCGGAGGAGAATCACTCCCAGAGAAAGCTTGTGCAAGGGTGGAAGAACTCCCGAAGCCTGAAGGTGGAGTTCACCATCAACCGTTGATCTATGCGGGGGTCATAAGCCGTTGATCCTTTCGGGGTTCAACGCTTTTCACGTTTCACAGCTTCAGAGGGATCAAAATTTCTGTTCATTGGGAATTCCCGAAGTGTAAAGATCCCGAAGTCTCGAATTGGGCGAGGTCCAAGGGTTAAGTCCCAGGTCATAGTCATGTTCGAATGAAGGAGAGGGGCCTAACAGAGGGAGCTAGCACCCGTCGTTTAAAATTTTGAAGAAAAGTGCCAGGGGGAGATCACTCATGGGTATTTGGAAACCTACATCGAGAACAAATAGGGGTCTGTGTAAAACCCAATTGGAGGCTCAACAGGAGCCTAAGAGTCGATCCGACTCCAAATTTGAACGATCCTTGACCGGGAGGTCGCGCAGACCCTGGGAGAGGCAGGGGGTTTGCCTCACAATTTTAATCTTGATTTAGAGTATTATATGTTTCAATGCTGCATACCTTATTGTTTTAAGGTTTTTGGTTGGTTTTTCATTTATATTTTACCGGGTATAATAAAATACAAAATGTGTACAAACTATTATTGCTTCCAGATTTAGTATTGTAATATTTGTATGGATATAAATATTGCACAACAAACATTGAATCATTTAAGTAACATTTCATATGTGATACATGATTTGTATAATTAAGTGGTGCCCAATATTTTATCCAATAAAAATGGTTTGCATGTTTAGATTGAACTAAGAATTAGTTTTTATTTATGATTATGTGGTGGTTAATTTTGGATGGAAATCGAATGCACCATTAATTTACCTTAATAATGATGAATCAACACTTAAAATTGCGGTGAATAAGTTGATAAGGTTGTCCCTTTTGTGTTGGATTATGATGCAAGGTTATATATCTGGGGTTCTTGGCTTATAATATATAAGGAATGGAATCGAATTCATGTTTAAAGACTTGGATGAACTCAACGCTAGCTTTGATTATTGGCTACCTTGAGACGTTGCCATTTTATCAAGTATGATGTATACTCAAAACTTGAGTCCAAGGCCATCATAGTGGAGACATGATTGAAAAATGGACAACTGAATTCATGATACTAATTATCTTTGTTGATCAGGATATCGATCTTGATACAAGAATTTTCAAGGGCCTAGATTTTAATAGATTTGAATTTTTGGAGTTGTACATCCATAAAAAGAATGCTTTCCATGCTACATATTTCATATCTCAAGCATTGATGTTGATACATAAGGAGATATAGTGCATTGTGCATAGAAATCCCTACATCTTCACTTTTATATGGGCTATCCAACCAATTTTAGCTTCTTTACATGTAGTTTTTTCTCAGATGGCCTTGTTTGTTTCGTCCAATTATACCTTCTAGATAGTTGGAATTTGGCTCTTACTTTTGATAAAAGGAGATTGGTTAGTAAGGATGTTTACACATAAATTTCCATTTTCCATTATTTTTACAAATTCTAATATTCAATGGAAACATACCATAGATTTATTGAAGTAAGCACCAAGAAAAATGAAGTAACAACTTGAGGTGAAGAGATTTTTGTGTATTTTTTGTCATTACTTTAATATTAATAAAGAAAAATGGGAAAAAAAGTAATACTATATAGATAATCCAAGAGATGCTTTCTAACATTTGTGAGAAGCATCACTAATAAATTTGTTAATATAGATTAGTGTATCTAATTCAAGGGATTCAAATTGAACACTTATTGATTATATCCAACAATATTGACAAAAACTCAATATTGACAAAAACTGTTTAAACTATTCTTTAAACTATATAGTAAATATTATTTACATATTAATACATTTTATTTTAATAATATAAATATCATACATATATGAAAACTAAGCTGGTGTATGTTAAACTCAAATGGTTAAGTTCATTAGAAAATATGTCAATGATTCGATTAGAGCATATTCAATTGTTTGGAAGAACAATTGATTTAAAGGCCTTATTGCTTCCTTTGCGATCACACATGATGGTAGGCCTGGTATTTTTATTATTGATGTAGATGCCCCTTAAATCATACTTGATACTAACCTGAAGACTTATGAATGTGACTGCTATTTTTTTGTTTAATGTTATTTATGAGTTTGAATATGGTTATCTTTCACAACTCTCCACTTCAAAGATCATATTTTATTTCAACTTGTTGATTCAAACGATAATGACTAAACTGTTTATATATAATATATATTAATAACAAAAATTTCAAAAGTTCGTATTTGAGAAAAATGAAAATTAAAAAAATTGATACATTACAATGGAACATAGGTGAAAGGTTCATATACTATGATCAAACATTTTTTTTTGAAAGGTTCATATACCATGATCAAGTATTTTTTTTATATGTGATATATTACAAGCATATATTGTCTAACCAAAGCATATTTTTTTTTGTTTGTTAATTTGTGCAGGACCTGCGATTAACCTGTGGCTTGAGAAACCGCGACTCAGGGGCATCTAAGCCGTCAAAATCACTCGGGGATCGCACCCGGCCTGAGCCACACCAACCCTTAACATGGTTGGATTTTTTGTCCCCGCAGGTTTCGAACCGGTGACTTTAACATCACGGAGTGGCTCCGTCACCGACTGTCCTACACCTCGGGGACATCTAACCAAAGCATATTAATAACACATTAAAATATAAATATATTGTTTAAAGTATTAATTGATGAAAGAATTTTAATTTAATTCAAAGTAATTTGAGGTAATAAAAATTAAGATATTACTCAAGAAAGAACTTTATGAAGATAAGTTTATATAAATATGATAAATTGTATAAATAGGTAAGTTTATATGAGTATGATAAATTGATAAATAGTGTGACAATATTTAATTTATTGTGCATTAAAATTTATTGTAAAAGTATTTGTTTTGGAGTTAAACTAGATTGTCAATGTATATATTTTGGAATCCAATTAAACATGAAAAGTTACTGGAACTATTTATACTTTAGGAACTAATGTTTATGACTTATTGTATTGATTAATTGTATTTAATTATGATACAAAACCATACAACCTAGGCTCCTTGGTAGTTATATTCTTTCGAATCAAAGTGACCATGCATTTAGATTGAACTTTTATTGTCATTCCTAAGATATTATGAGCATGGGATAATGACACGTAAGAGAAATTGACACCGTTCATTTAATTTTTGGAATGAGGTATAGATCTCTACCAAGAGATATTATTATATGATAAGTACCTTTCAAATCCCTTGTTCACATATACCATTTCATTTTCAAATCTCAAACATTTCACTGATTAACCACATTTCTTTTTAGAAAGTGCCCTAAATTCCTTGAATATTTCAAATAAGTGATTTTTATTTTTCAAGAAATATACCCAAGTATACTTGGAAAATCAATTAATGAAGGTCAATACATACCTATAACCACCCAATGATGGTATGTTCATGGAACACAGGTCATTATGAACAAATTCTAGCTTAGTCTTTGGTCTCCAATGTTTCTATGTTTCAAAAGTGGCTTGATGATGCTTACCATTCATACACCTCACACACTCTATCAAGAGGAACAATTGTAGGTAAATAAACAACCATGTTGTATTTTACCATCAAGTTCAAGATTTGGAAGTTTAGGTGTGCGATTCATCAGTCCATGGTATTTCTTGGGAAGGTCACACAATTTATACAATCAATCGTTTGGGTCCAAGAATCCTGTGGTGAAAACAACAAATTTGTTCTTCGTGTACTTCATAATAAATTGAAATTGCCAAAATTATACTTTCTTGATAGCCTGGGTTAGTTGAGGTACTAATAACACATTTTCACTTAGATGAGATACATGATACACATAAGTAATCACACAATTTTGACATTCAATCTTTCCATAACCAACAATGGTAATCACACAATCATCAACTACAAAGATTTTATTTTTAGTAGCTTCCATTAATGAAGACAAAAATGAAGCATCTTTATCCATGTGATGGGTGGAACCAAAGTCGACTATCAATTCACTCTGAGAAGTATGAGCATGCAAGGCTTATAAAGTACTAATAGTTATCTACCTAACCTTTTGACTTTTGGTTCTGGAGGTTGGTTGATCTTCCAATTGACACATATCCTTCAAGTTTATTCACTTTCTCCTCTAGATCCTTGGTGTGCTGCCAACTATCCTTCTCCATATGTCCCAATTTATCGCAATAGTGGTAGGTTTGCTTCTTTCTTCCTTTCTTAGTCGAAGTTTGATCACCATGAATCTTTTTGTTAGTCAAGTTGACATGGTCAATAACCTTCTCTTGTCCACCTCTTTCTCTATAATTGTATTAACATTTTTTCCTTCATCAAATGGGCTTATGATTGACCTCAAGTTTTCCTTCATCAAGAAATTTCTCTTGTTCCTTAA
>JZKD02S1610407.1:104754-137734 GCA_000966675.3 Picea glauca
GCTCTCTTAGTGAAGTGGGAGTTGGGTGTTTTAGTTGTTCCATACTTGTGAGAGGTTCTTGACCTATTCCAGGTTGATTGGGTGTGAAATCCTAGGGTGCTTGCAAGAAGAACTTGAGCCCTAGATGAGTTGTTCTACTTTATGTGTTGATGGTATTGCTTTGAGGTGTGCCCCATATTTGCAAGATTATTAGTCTTGGTATTAGAGAGTGTGAAGAGTTGAATGGTGTTTCCAATTTCATACCTTGGAAGTTTAGTCTGCAAATTCTTTTGAAGGAGACTGATCTTTGGGAGCATGTTAAGAAATATAATGTTGCAACTTTGATCCAATATGATTTCCACCAATGTTAAGAAGAAGTCAAGGAAAATAGAATCATTCTTGATTCAATGAAGGATCACTTCATCCCTCACATTGCAGATACGATGACCAATAAGTTGATGTAAGATGCTTGTTTGGTTTATATGAGAGTTCTTATCTCCCTAGAAAGATGCTCTTTTGAAATAGGGTTTCAATGATCCACATGAGAAACAAAGATATAATGGTAAGATACCTAGATGGGTGATAGAGTTGAGATATAAATGATCTACCATAAGGTCAAAAGTGAAGGATAAAGAGCTAATGTCCATTTCCTTGAATGGACTTGCTCCATCTTGGAAACATTTGTCCAAAGTATTTGTTCTTGTGAGAATTTTCCTAATTATGTGAAGCGATAAAATTGTGCAGGAAAAGATTGAGTTTGAGTACTATTTAGAGTGGTGAAAGGAAGTAGAAGACCTAGCCCTTGTTGGGAGGATGAGGAAGGGAAGCAAGAAAGGATACAATAAGGGTAAGAAGAAATATACAAATACACATAATAAATATTTGATTAATGTGAAATGTTTTAGGTGTCACTAGAAGGGAAATTATTCCAACCAATGTCTAAAGAAGAACAAAGGGAAGGCCAAGTAGAAAAAGATTGCAACTGGTATTAAAGCAGGGCTAAGTAAAAATGAGTTATAGCTGGTTCTTGTTTATCTTTTGAACATTGTCTCAAGTGTTGGATGGTATGCATATAGTAGGGTATCAAGACATATGACTTATGATAAGAAACTCCCAAACATGGTTCATGAGAAACATGGAGGTATGAGTGTGGACTTGGGTCATGATGCTACATATCCCATGAAAAGATTGAGGACAATTTCCTTCCGAATGCCATCAAGTGATGTTATTGAGTTGAATGATGTTTTGTTTATTCCTGATTTGAAGAAAAACCTTCTTTCAATCTCTTGTATGATAGATCTTTAGTGTGGAGTTGCATTTGAAGGACAATAGTGCACTATTAGTTTTTGTACATTAGCAACTCTGGTGGCTTTGGCTAAAGGTGTGTATGATGGTGGCATTTACATGTTGTTCATTGATCATATAGTGATTTTACATGCCAACGGGAAGCTAAGTGAGCCTTCTAGTTTTAAAAAGAAATATGAAAACCATGTATGGTGAAATTCCATGGAGATAGGTTCAAAACCTAGGGTGGAATCAATAAAATACTCCAAGCTTATTGCTAATGGGAGCACTGAAGAGTACCAGGATAGGTTTGTTATATTCTCTCAAAAACAAGGAATTTACTTTGATGATATTCTTTCTCCAATTACTAGAGGATTCTCTTGAAAAGAGGGAGTTGACCCCATTGATGGTTTTGCTTCAATTGCCAAAGGTTTTGATATGTATGGGAAATATACATATGCTTACAGTTTTTTGGAGGCCATGTGTGGGCTATTGTTTGCACCACCATCATAGTATTTCATTATGAATGTATTTGTGCATATGTTTATCTTTTTGATTTTTATAGATTTGGCCCACTGGTCTTGGTCTCGTATGGAGATGTGATCATCTTTCCCAGATATCTTGAAAAACTCATGATGCAATATCTAAATATTTTGGCCCATGATGTTGACTTGAGGGATGTTGGATTTTGGAAAGTTTTTTGGTGATCTAGGGTTATGTTACCTTGGATTCACAAGTGGTTAGTGGTATTTTGAGACTCAAGACACTATGATAGTATCTTGTTTTATTGGATACTATGAGACTTCTAAATATTACAATATTTACATTCTAGAACAATGGAAGACTTTGGTGAGTCGAGATGTAAAGTTTGATGAGGATGTGAGGTTCTTCAGAGATTGAAGGGGGTGAGGAGTTTTTTGTTCCACACACTAATTCAAAGGTTAGAGATGAATTAGATCCAGATGTGAATGAGGTGAGATTGAGGGTGGATATGCCCTCACCTTCTACACTGACACATAGATAGTCAAGATGGCTCAACTAGACATTACAATATGAATAGGTGCACATAGGAGCACATAGATATTTAATGAGAGAAAATATACCTCCTAGGAGATATGCTAACCATATTGCATTGGATTCTTCAATTTGTGAGTCTTATAGTTATCATGAGGAGGTGAGGTGTGATACCTTAATGCAAGAGTGTGATGTTTTGGTGATAGTTCCTTTATAGGGTTTAGTAGTTTATTTTGAGATTGAATTAGGTTCAAATTTGTAGGTGGAAGGTATGATTGAGTTGCAAAGGGAGCAAGCTAATGTTGGTGAAAATACTTTCCTCATAAAGAGGGTGTGTTATCTTTTTAGGTTACACTGAAAGTGTTTACACCATGCTTGGGGGTGATTCATGTGATGTGAGGTTCATGGTGTGTTGATAACCCTTGGTTGTACCATGATGGACATAGACATTTGAGATAGCTTATTCATGGATTGCTGCAATTTGTCTTGATGCTTATTTCACATACTTCCTTGTACTGTTGGAGACCTAGATGACATTATTATTTTCTTCATGGGGTGCACAATTAGAGATGTTGGTCACTTGCTTGGGAGGATGACTTACCATAGAGGAGTGTTTGGTATCTTGGAGGAGAGCATTCAACCCTAGATGGCATGGAAACACTTGGTGGATTACATGGAGGCTTGTACTTGATTTAGGGATGCTTGGGTTGAGGAACAAGAATATATGTTGGGTGAACTCAAAGGTACAATTGGATTATATGGTAGTTTTGGAACATTGAAGGCATTTGGAGGAGGAGTGTTGGATCTTTTTGGAGGAGCATTCAACCCTAAATCCTTGCCATGTTGGATGTGCATGCCTTGGATCTTGATATGTGTAATCTAAATCTGGAGCACTCCACATGTGAGCCTATATTCATGTAGTTAGGTTTCTTGTAGTGGAATAGGTCCACTTGCTATTGTTTGCCTCCATCACCTTACATGTATTTCCATCACTTCATCATTGCTCATTTATTGTACTTGTACACTTGTTAGAGATGTGAGAGTTGGAGTGACTTAGTCTCTTTCATCATACTCTTCTTCATTTCTATTTTTTCTCTTTGTTTTGAGTGCTAAAATTATTAAATAAATTCAAGGGAAAGCTAAGGTTAGGGTTATACCCTAAAGAGACAAGGAATCCAACGTTTAGGATAAATCCCGAAGGAACAAAGAGAGCATTTGACTTTTAAGTCTCACGAGAGAAGAAAACTAGGGTTTTGTGACGTTTGGAAACCTTAGTGGTACTTGGAGTGCTTGATATGGAGAATATAGAGGGATAATATTGTGTTCACTTGTGTTATTCACGTGGATTTGCTACAGATGAATTTTCAGTATATATGCTATCTTGATGAGGATGTAATTTGGCAGAGTTACCAACTCTAATTGTGAGTGATACCTAGCAAGAAGGAGTTGTTGGATAAGGTTTTATTATGGTTTCCTTAGCTAATATTTGGACACCTTGACTTGTACAAAGTTTGTATTAAGTTGTGGTATGTACTTGCACTTCATCTTATCTATACATGAAGTGTTCGTGTTGTCCAAATTTTGTGTTCCTACAAATTTGATTTTTATCTCATGTTATGTTATGAATGATTAGATTGTAGAGATGGTTATGAACACTAATTTGACATAACATTCAATAATTTTTTTAAAGTAATTTAACACATATCTAAAAGATAAAGGGGGAGATTCACTCTTGTAATAATCTGCTACAATAAGCCATTTTTAGAATTTATTTTTCTTAAGAAATGTGCTACGCGACTAAAACATTTTGGCATTCAAGTACACTTTATTGGTATTTATTTTCTTAAATTATTTTATCCATTAAGTTAAAGAAAGTGAAATATTTATTATTGTAAAATAATATTTTAAATTCATCCCTAAAGATGAAAGTTCACATGAAATAGATCCTAAAAACCTCAAAATTGAGGTGAAATTTCTAAAATTAACATTTCACACAATTTCTACAAAAATTCTTAACTTGTATGTATTGGAAACATCCTCTAATATGGTGTTGAGGATGCCAAACTATCATCTATATTTATATCCCTATATGGTTTTTAATGTGCTATCAATTTTCTTAGTGTTTTCTTGTGCCGAGTCTCCTTGTTCAAGTACTCAATGGTGTTTGATCAAGTACCGTGTTCTTCAAGTCTTACATATTCTCGAGTGACATAATATAACAGGGGGAATATTTTGTTAGAATGTGTATTGCGTTGGATTTCTACACGTTGAATTTTTATCAAGAAAGAAATGTGATTATATGGCCATCATCTTCTTTTGATAATACACGTGTCAAGTTTTTAGATACACACGTTATGTGATACTATGCTGATTCTTTTATAAGAATACATTAACAATATAATGAGACAATGTCATCTAGTGTGGGTCAATTTTTGAAATTGGTTGAGGAAATGGATTCTATTACATAGAACCTCATCAAACATATTAACCTAATGACACATCCTAATGTACACATTTATTAAAAGAGAAAAAGAAAAGAGAAATTGAGTGATTAAACATTTCTAGATTAAAAAATATAAAATTTAAAAATAAAGCCAAACCCCAAAGTTTAATAGAGGGATAGAAATGCCAAAAGGAGACATGAGAGTCCGTAAATAGTGTTACCTCCAAAACCTGCACTTTAAATTATAAATTTTTAATAACATTTGTTTTCACTTTAGGTCGACTCTCCTATGACCCAAGGAGGGAAACCCTAATAAATATTATGATATTCTTTAATATAAATGGGTGAAAAAATAGACCATTGTTAAACTATTTGAGCAATGGAGTTAAGGTCAGATTTAAAAGGGTTCGATTTAAAGTGAATGGACGCATAACTAGGTTGTTGACAAGATGCACTAATTTATCAAATAGAATTAATCAATATGCATAAATAAAGTAAGGGCTTTTCCAAAAGTGTAGATCATAAACCATTACAAATTAATGAAAAATATGTGTGATCCAAAACAAATATTGATAGGATTAGTCTCTTTGAGAATAATGACAACAACAAAATATATATTGATCAACAACGAACAAGAAGAAACAAGGAGGGTTTAACCTCAAGTTTGATCCTTCTTTATGGAGAAAAACACCCTTTTACAAAAGGTTTTTATAACATATTTATAAAGGCAACTTCAATAATAGATTTCAACCATGAAATATGGAAAGAAAATGATAACCCTCACATAGAATAAACCCTTAACTTGTTATGTTTCAAATAGATATTCAACTAATCCCTTTGAACTCTTCACACTTATTTCACACCTCTTACCTTCTCCCTCTAGAATGTATAGCTTTCATCCCTAGTATAAGCCTCAATTAGGGCATCTCCCTTGTGTCCCCTTCATATCCTTGATAACCCTTGAAAGGACACTTGGCATTCATAGGAATTAGGGCATACATCCCAAGCAAGTCATTTTAGACCTAATGCACCACTTGTCTTCCACTTGAACACCTCATTAATGATATTTTTCCCCTTTGATGTTTCAACTTATAAACACTATTATTTCCTAGGTAAGGGTCGACCTCTCCTCAACTTAAAATTTTATTTATTAATGGATTTTTCTTATATTTGGAACCCCTCCTACTATGTATGACCCCTCTCTTAATGGAAGATATTAAAATGTGGTTCCACCCTTCAAATCATGGGAACTCCTTGCAAGAATTCATTTAATGCCTATCTTGTACATCAACCATGGTGATAAAGTGGATATTGACCATGTCAAGGGTTTCTTGATCTCATCCAATCAAGGGAGTTCTTAATCTAAGTGCTTCAAAATATCCTCCTTCTAACAACATACTCCATATGGGGACTACACTTTTCCATGGAGTGTAAAAAACTCCAAAATCTCCATTCTCCTCATGAACATGCATTTGCAATGTTAAGTAATAGGGGCAAGATGGATCCAAAATCACATCTAATAACCCCATATCATCCATTTAATCATTCAAATATTTTGTTTATAGATTTAAATTCATCCAAGGGCCCTACAAATAAAGCATGATCCAAATGCTAAAGGGATCATGAAATAAAATCTACTTTCCCTCTAATACTCAGATGGGATTATTCCTTCTAAGCTATTTTGGCATTACATTCCATTGGATCAATACATCCTCATATATTTCCCATTTAAAATCCATTGTAGCTTATGTCCATCTAGGTGACTTAGGTAGAATGTATTTATACCAACAACATCTTTGACCTTATAAGGATTAATCCACAAAATGTCAAAACTTTCCATTCTTACTTGACTTCTTGTTTCTTTTGTCTCACATGAGAACTGTCTCTTTTCCTAAATATTCTCAGCGAGACATTTCTATCAAAATTTCCTTGGAATTTATCTCAATTCTTTGCTAAGTGGTCAAAATCATTCCTCTCGTTTCCATCTAGTTCCACCAATTGATCAATTCTCGCATGCACTTCCTATTTATTTGACGTGAAATGATGAAAAATTCATATATTGGTATCTTCAAATGTATTAGAAAAGTTACATTTACTCCATACACTAGCTCAAATAGACTCCTTCCAGTAGCTTCCTTTTTGGTGATTCGATCAACCCATAAATAAAATTTAAGCTTGTTGTTCCAACACTTCTTATTATCTCCCACTGTCTTCTTTATTATCCTCATCAAATCTTGATTGTTGGATTCACCGAACCCATTTCCTTGTGGATAATAATTTGAGAAATGTTCCCAAGCAATGCCATGTTCAAATCAAAACATTTTCAAATCAACATACATGAATTCATTGGCATTGTCAAAGGTGATTTTTGTTGGAATGCCAAACATGGTGATGATTCTTTCCTTCAGAAACTCAATAACTATTTTGTGGGTTCCCATATTCACTGGTATTGCCTCCACCCATTTTTTGAAGTAATTTATCATTGTGACAATCCAAAACCATTGATATATTTTCCATGAATTTCTCCAACAAAATCAATCTCCCACTAAAGGATGCAAAGGTAAGTTTTCCAACACATGTTTTCCATCAAAAAGTTGATAAGGCTATCACGACTTGACAAAATCATGAAGCTCGAAAACAATGCTTGGCCAATAATACCCAACCCTTAAAATTTTGTGGGAAATTTCCTTGGCTACATAATGTCCTTTGGATAACCCATTGTGAAGCTCGGCCATAAGCTTCTTCCCCTTTGCATGATCTACACACCTAAGCACCAAACTCTTCCGTCTCCTCCAACCTAATCCTCCTTGGATCAAGCATATTTCACTACTTCCAATCTTAGCGCTCTTCTTCTATGATTAAACAAGTGATCTAGGCATGATAGATTCCATAAATAATAAATGATGTCCTTGTACCACTCATGATGTTGCAAGTCTTCAATAACTACCAAAGTCAACTCCAAATCTACTTTCTTCCGATATCTAGCACCTTCTGATTTCGTTCTATCATCATTCTAGAAAATCCTTGACCTTTCACCAATTTAGTTGACTTAATTTCCAATTCATACTCCTAGATTTTGGATATCCTCTTTCCTTGAATATCTAAACATTCTTGCTCAAATAAGATATACTTTATTGCTAGGTTAGGAACAAAATCAACTATCTTGGAGTACCCAACATAATTTCTGAAATGATTCAATGCTTGGACCATGGCATTAGCTTGCTTCTCCATGACAATGTATTTCAATTAAATGCCTATAATTCCTTTAGTTATAAAATCTATAGGTTTCTCCAAATCCTACTCATTTATTTGTAAGAGTACACCTACAATTGTGTCTTTTGAGGCAAAGGAAAATATCAATTTTTTTTTGCTCAAGCAATACTTACCAACAACGTTGTTGTTGCAATAGCTTCTTTGATTCTCTGAAATTCCCTTACGCTTTCCTCTCTCCATTTGAATTCTTGATCTTTCTTCAACATTTCTGAAATAAGCTTGGTGATTCTAGTGAACTTAGGTATGAACCTATTTGTAGTAAAACTTCAAATATATAAAAGATAATCCACCATAAAACTTCAAAAATAAACCCTTGAACATCAAATATACCAAACACTCACCATGAATAACACAAGAATATAGAGAGAAGAACCCTTAAGGTATGGTAACACCACCAAATACTCCTTATGGAAGGAATCACTCCACAATTCATGTTTTCTACAAGCCAATACAATCCAAAATATATCCAATACAATGATACTCATGTGTATTTATACTTTCACATGAGTATTCTTAGGGTCCTTATGCCAACTACGCCTTATTATTATATTCTTTCCTTTTAATTACATAGTGGGCCTATTCCATTATTATGGCCACATGATGACACTCATTATTCCCTTGGGTACCTCCCTAGGTGCCTGCTATTATCCTCCCAAGGTACATTACACTCTTGATGAAATTGATCTGATAAAATAAATATTGCACTTATTGTTTGTTGGAGGGATATGGTACTTGTTAGGTTTATTATATTCTTTCTCGATCAATTTTGACGTAATTTTATACATAATGTGGCCAAGAAAATTCCTTTCATCCAATCCAAAGACTATTTTTTTGGGAATCAAAGAAATCCCATATGTTCAACATCTTTTAAGAGCTTCCCTAAGATGGTGGACATGTGCATTCCTTTCCTTAGAGAAAAAAATCAAATCATATTGATAAATCATAATAATCTTATCCATGATATCCTTGAATGCATATCCCATAAGTCTTTGAAGTATGTATCTATCATTCAACAAACTAAATATCATATTGAGATACACAAATGTCCCCTAAGGTGTAGTAAGGGTTGTCTTGTTGTAGGGTCCCTGTTTTGATGTATTTGGTACAGTCTATAGGACCTTGTTTTGTATATTTACCTTTCCACCTACCCATCCTATTACCTTATGTTGACATATACTTTTCCATTTTGTTTTCAAAGTGCATTTTTGACTCAAAAGTAATTATCCTAGCTTAAGTATTTCAATTTCTTTGTTTAATGAATAAAATGTGTTTAATTTCTCAAGTTGAAGAGGCTACTGGAATGTTCATGTATCATGTTGAACATGTCCTGTAATTTCCTCAATGGTTAAGATATTCGCCAAACTTTCCAGGTGATTTGAAGATGCGGGTTTTATGGAGAAATGTGCACACATGGACACCTACTATCTAAATCAGTTAACACTCCAAGAACAAGAACACTATTCCTGGTCAACACTTCAACCAATTCCTATAGTGTGCATGGGTATATTATGATTTCATGCCTTCAATCATGAAATCATAATGAAACGACCAATTATGTGATTATGCTGTCTGTTGATTTATCCGAAGCTAATATTATAATGTATTGACTATCCATAGTAGATTGTGTACATGATCGGATGTCTAAGAATTGATAGTTCTGATTCAAATGTAGTTGTACAAATATCTAGGGCATTCATGCTTGAAGATATAGTCTGATAGCAATATTAATAAGGAAGAAAGATCGAACTCTATTCAACACATGTACTATGTTGATTATGGAACATAAGATTGGTTTATGCGTATTTGTCTTCTAATTTCCTAAGTTTTTAAGTGCGTGGAAGGCATATTTTTGAGGGAAGGTAGGGACCCCTTCATCTCAAAAGTAGCGCCCTAATTAGTTTTATTTCATTGTTGATATACTTTTAGAGTTCAATTCTTGTAGTAAGCGTGCCATAATCCGATAATAAGGTTAATTGGTTGATGTTATCATTTGATTCATGTTGCATGGTTCAACTAATGATTATTAGAACACAAATTTAATGACTAATTTCCTATCAGTTTAATTGGTGATCCTATTAATAGAGAACTATCAGAGCTACAATTGTGTAATTAATGGTCACCAATTCTTCATTGGTCGACAACTACTCATGATAGATATCTTTTCTGCATGTATTATTTTTCAGTTCTGTTGTTTATGTTTAATTGAATATTGTCAATATAACTGGAGAGTGGATCAAATGGAGTATTGTTGAATATTAAAACTTATATTCAACTTGCAATTATACCTTAGAATATCCACTATTAGATGAGAAACTAGTTCTAAGAGTTTGTTTCATAGTTTATTAAATATGGTGTGTCTTTGAGATTAGTTCTACATATATTGTGCCTGGTGCATCATAAGTTTACTAACCCAAATTGATAATTAATGTACCAAATTACCACTATATAATTCACATGACATTTTGGTGCGGTTATTGAGGAAGCGCTGAAGGAACTAATCTCAAAGAGAGTGTGCAATTGTTTTCTTTTATTTTTTGCAGGACCAACGTTTCAGACTTGGAAGGTGGAAATAGTAAGACATGAGGTGAAAGTCTACACAAATACTGTGGTGAGTCTCCACATTCCCTTTTCATGTTGGGATTTTCCATAGTTTTAATTTTTAGAATGATAAAGACTGTATAAATAAGGCTAAGGGCACTAGAGGTAAAAATCCTCAAAAGAAATTAAACCATGTTTCCACATCTAGTGGTTTTGCAAGTGCCACCCATTCTACTAACCCCCTGGCAGGAAAAACTAGAGGAGGAATTTCAGGAATAAGAGCTAAGGGACCTAAGAAAGTTCCTATACTTGAGTCGGTCAATGAAGAGACTCCCACAGTAGAATAAATGCTTACTCCTACTATTACAGGGCAACCTGATATAGAATTCCAGACCAATCCGATTCAAGACCCAGAAATAGTGGCATCCAACTTCGAAGGGTATGTACCAAAATAACAACCTCTTATTTTGTGGTATGAAATGGTAGACAAAGAAGTAACATGTAACAACAATGAGGGGACAATCACTTTTTAGTTCCCTCTCAGAGATCCCGGTGGAGCAACACAAATGAAGAACATTCCCTCATTTTCTCTACCAAATTTCCATGGTTTGTCCAATGAATACCTTGATGCATTTATTTGAGTTTGATGTACTTTGTATAAGCTACGATTACTCTACTACTTCCCAAAAAATAAAATTGTTTTCTGCCACCCTAAAGGGTGCAACCCTCCGATGGTTTATGGGCCTCAATGGGGATAACATTTGAACTAGGGAGGAGATGAAGAAATATTTTTGAAGAAATATCAAGACTAATACAAGGGAAAATAACTCAGAGAATAAATATTCAAAATTATGTATAAAGGGGACGAAACTTTGGAGGGCTATGTGGAGCAATTTCAGTATAACCTTCAAAGATCGAAACAAATTCATCTAAGCAAGGAAACAATGAGAACAATTCTACTAAAAGGCATAAAGAATGAGTGCTTAGAAGTTCGCAACCTGATGGGATCATGTTATGTTTCCCAGTTTTTGTATGATGAGGTATCTGACTTATGCAGACGATACTCAAGAGGAAATTCCCATACTGGTAGAAGCGCCAAAGATGTCACCCCTAGGTTCACAAAATTTGTTGCAAGAATAGGAATCAAAAAGGCTGAAATTGGTAATATGTTTGAAAATTTTAAAACTAATACTCTTATCTCTTTGAGTTCACAATTTGATGTTTTGAAGGTTAAGAATAAAGAATCGTCAAAAAAAACTTTATCTATATTATGTCCTAAATGACGAAAGAAGCACCCATGGAAGGAATGCCCACTAGACAACATTGAAATTTGTGGTATTTGTGAAGAGTCCCATGCCACCAAAGAATTTTGAGGAGAGAAAGGAGCCTCAAGTTCATTGTATTTGACGGAACCATGAAAACCATGGCAACCCAGACCTTTAGATATGACTCAAAACTCTGCATCTCAATTTCCTTATTCTCATAATCAGATGTGGAACACTCTTGTGCCATGGCAACCTTGGCCACCTCATCTCGATCCAAAACATAATTGGCATCAAGGTCGGCATGGTCCATCCTATGATGTAATACATACTTTTCCTTATCTTGCACCACCACCATATACATAACCCCCACATTCTCCTCAATAACAAATCAATCAACCACAACAAATTTCATTACCGACTCCTCAAAATTCTCCACGACCAACCCAAATTCCTACCCATCCTAATAATAATAATCTATTTCAAGCAATTTATGGAACTAATCTACAAACCTTTCCCACGTATTCTATCACGCTTGTATCATTACAGGAAATTCACCCGAGGTATGGGAAGGTTCTTAACCCAAAATCCTCAGTGATTGTCAAAGAAAATGAAGAAGAAGAGACTCCTATCGAGTTTGAAATTTTGCAGGCACCACTACCATAAACATCTTAATCTCAAAGTCAAATTCCAATAGCCCCACAAACCGATCCCCTTAAGGAACAATTATTACAGCCCGATCAACCTCCTTTACTAGAGAGGTTGGCAGTAGAAAAACCAACTATATCCTCTGAGGTCGATTTTGTGTTAGAATTGAAAAATATTTGTATTAAAATACCCCTGCTACAAGCAATAAAGGACATCCCCATTTACACTAAAACAACTATAAAATTATGAATTAAAAATCGATGTAGACGAAAAAAGGAACCCCCAACCATCCAAGTTGTATGGAAATTGGCAAACCTCATGTCCACCAAAGTCACTGCAAAAAAGTACATGGACCCTAGGAATCTTGTAGTCACAATTATTATCAATAAGACTCCCATTGCAATCACCCTAATCAACCTGGGTGCATCCATAAATGTAATGACATTAGAAACACTGGTTCAATTGGGACTTCATAATCTCCTCCCTACACCCACTGTGTTTGAATTGGATGATTGATCTAAACTTAAGACAAAGGGTATTTTAGAGGATGTGGTTGTCTCGCTAGACTCATGGGAGTACCCAACAGATTTCTATGTCATACAACCCAAATCCAATCTGGGTGGGCACCCCTTAATTCTCGGGATACCATGACTAGACACAACTGATGCTTTCATCAGTTGTAGGTATGAGAATATGACAATTACACATGGCACTAAGACTGAAAAAATTACCCTATAACCCCCTGCTAGACCAACAAATGAACTTGACTGCACATAATGAATTGACGAAGACAACAATGATGAAGTTTTTCAACCTATTCTGACTATTTCACAAGCGATGAGCTTTAAGGAAAATACTGAAGAGAATATGATTAATCATCACATTACTAATCCATATCTCCCACAATATTTTGGGGGCCAGTCATCATCTCACATTGAATCCTCCATTGACTGTCTCTTTGAACAAAATTTTCAAGAGAATTGCACTAAAGAGGAACTATCCTCTTCCTTTTCATCAGTATTTCATGTACATTCAATTTTCGAATCTAATTATAAAATTGTTGAAAATTTTCCTGAAAAAACATTAAACATAAATTCTTCTTTAGGTAGTACATAGGAAGGAAAATTAATCCAGGTTTTAAGAAAATTTTTGGATGCCTTTGCATGGGAATATACCAATATGAAAGGCATACACCTAGACACATGCATCCATCACATCTATATTAAAAAATATTCCACTTCTATTAGAAAGCCACAGAGAAGAATGAATCCATCCTTGAGGGAAACAATGAAGGCCAAACTATAGAAACTCTTGAATGTTGGTTCATTTATCCCATCTCAGACAGCTAGTGGGTGTCACCATTAGTGATCGTTCCAAAAAACAATGCGAAATGGTAGGTATGCATAGACTATAAGGAGTTAAACGAGGCTTCCCTAAAAGATAATTTCCCCCTACCTTTTATTGACCAGGTTCTGGACACACTAGCTAGAAAGAAATATTTTTCTTTTTTGGATGGATTCAACGGATACAGTGAAATCCAGATTACTCCAGAAGATCAAGACAATAACAAATTTATATTTCCTTGGGGGACATTCACCTACAAGGTACTTCCCTTTGGTTTATGCAATGCACCAACCCCATTTCAATGAACGATACTTGGTATTTTTTTATTTTTTTTTTCTGATTTTTTACATGTCTGTATGGAAATATATATGGATGAATTTACTATGACACGTGATTCTTTTGATGAAGCTTTAATTAATCTTTATTTTTTTTTGAAAATATGTAGAGAGACAAATCTTACATTAAGAAATGAGAAATGTTTTATGATAATGGCTAGAGGAATCATATTAGGTCACCATGTGTCAGCTGCAGGAATAAAGATAGATCCATCCAAGATAGAATTAATTTTCAAAATGTTACCTCCAACCAATCAAAAGGGATTCCAAAGCTTCCTAGGTCACACATGCTACTATTGACAATTTGTAGAATTTTTTACGAATATATCCCTGCCCCTATTGAAATTGCTTGCAAAAGATACCAAATTATATTAGAATGATGAATTCCAACATGCCTTTGATATACTCAAGGAAAATCTCTCCTCAACTCCAATATTGAGAGGACCAAATTGGAACCTCCCATTCCACATCTCTGTTGATGATTACAGTTGCATGAGACATCCTCCAGGACACATACCTGAGAGAGATCCCATGTGATGGGTGTGTGGTTCCTATATGAGACAAAACTAGAATGTAGCGATGGCCTCCCACTTACAAAGAGTTGAGAATAACTCCAGATGATTATCCTGTGTAACATAGTGAGAAAGAAGATCTGTTGAGTTAGACGTACCCATGGCTAAGCACAAGGTGAATGTGTGAATTCCCACGAGATGGGTGCATTGTTATGAGACATATATGAAGACGGTGTATTAACCTCGTCTGAGCAGAGAGTTGATATGATGAACTCCAGATGATTCTCCTGTGTAATGTAGTGGGAAATAAGATCTGTTGAGTTGGACGTGCCTGTGGATGAGCACAAGTGAACGTGATCCTAGTGGCTGAGCACTAGTGAATGTGGTTCTTCTGTGAGACGCAGTGAGATAAACATATGGACATCCCTATGGATGTGCCCCTAGTGGTTGAGCACTAGTGGGTGTATGATATCCCTTGCTATATTGTTCAAGAGTCAAACTTACCTGTAACCCTAATTGTAATGTAAAGGGTACAGGTCGGCCCCATCTTAATATAAAATATAATTAATCTGGTAATTATTAATTATATTGTGATTTAGTGAGGTCGGTCTGATTGTGCCAATAGACACTTATGTTGAAAAGTTCAGTCTAATATAAGTAAAGGTAAATTCCCCATTGAGGAATCATATCTCAAGTGTGAGTTTGGAAATTTTAGCAAGTACATCTTCTTGGGAAAAGTGTGCACCTCTCTTGGGTGTTAGGTTTCTAGGGTTTGTGAGCACCCTTTTGTGTGCTAGGTGTTTATGGTGGTGGAGGTATTTCTCTTGAAGAATATAGCAAAGTATTTTCTGATTTTTCTTCCCTTGTTGAGAAGGATTTCCCAGGATACTTCTTGTGTACTTGTGCATGGTGTTTCTTCTTGTGATCTTGGTTGCTGCAACAAATTGTCTATGGTTTAAGTAAAATGCTAAAATGGAATGAACTTCATGCTTAAGCCTATATTATTGAAAAATCAACATGGTATCAGATCATAGGTCTTGAAGAGCCCATTTCACAAGAATCTATAAAGTCATCTTCTCATTTCTGCATAACCGTACGCCCCTCCTAGGGTTTCCAGAAAATCCGTATGACCCTCCTTTCTAAGGTGTTCCAGCCCTTAATACTTGGACGTTGGGGCTGAAATTTGGACATGAGGGTATGGCTTCCTTTAGTGCACCTCTAGAAGCTCTTAAATTGAAATTCCAAGAATTTTTTATTTTTGGCCCTAGGGTTTCTAGGGTTCTGCAAATTTCTGCAGATTTCTGGTTTTAAGGGTTTCTGCATCTCCTTGAAGAAGCATTCAAGATTTCTTGTTTTCTTATGAATTTCAAGGATTATTGTTGGCAGTCATAATCCCAACAAAACCTAAGGTTGCTATCCTATCCTAGCCGTTAGGTTTTCTAGCCCAGTTGACAAGGGTTTGTGAAGAATCTAAAAATTATGATGGAAGATAAGCTTGATGAATCAAGCAACTTCAAGTTCCTGGAAGACACGAATTTAGATGAAGAATTATTGTGGGTGATACAAAAAGGTGACACTGTGACTACCTTCTTCATGAATATGTCAGAGGACAAAAATAGCTAGGTGCCATTGGAGAAATCATATCAACACCCTTAGGTATGCACTTGTATATATATTATTTGTACCATTGTCATGAAGGAAATTGCAGGAGGAAGGAACCTTTTGTTGAAGTCATGGATCTAGAGGGATCTCAGTGCATTCAGAGAGACAACACAATGGAAGTGAATACTCCAGGTTTGATTGTTGTAATTTTCATTCCTCTAACCTATATTTCTATAGTTTGCTACATTAGATGTAGGTTATGTATCTGTGACAACAATCCTTCAATTTTTTTGATTCTAGAGATGTACTCATTATTCTCCTTTAGGAGATATTCTTGGTTTGGTTCCTCTTGTTTTCTTGTTCCATACAGGTTAACAACAAAGGAATATGTTTATCCTTCAGAGGGAGTCAAAAATATTTGAGAAAGAGGAAACCAATGCAATAATGCATCTTTATATGATTCTATGGGCAAAAGCATACATGACATAGTATATGTTCATAACAAGAGCCTTCACACGAATTTGAAAAACATATCTCCTGAAGAAGCCTTCACCGGAGTGAAGCCTAAGATTGAACACTTTAGGATATTTGAGTGGCCAATGTATTTTCATCTACCCAAAGAGAAGAAGTCCAAGCTAGACCCTTCAAGGAGAAAGGATACATTTATGGGATAACAATGAATCTTAGAAGACATTCCAGATCTACATCCCTGGTCAGAGATAGATCAAGACAAGCATAGATGTGTCCTTGAAGAAGAGATAATCTTTCAAAGATCCATAAAATCTCATATGGAGATTGATAGTGAGACAATACCTTCTCTCCTTTTAACATTTCAGAGGGAGACATACATTCTTCCAGATGATCCATTTTCTCCAGTTGATATGTCCAAATATATTGTAGTAGGGCATAAAAGGCCTGCCTAGGCTCACTCTGCAGGAGGCAGAGAAACATACAAGCCTCTCAAGGCACATCTCGAGAGAATGAAGAGATTTTTCGAACTACTCTTCAGCCATGAGCCACATCATTGATTTTGAGCCTTCTTATCATAGAGAAGCAACAAATGAACATGTATGGAAAGATGCCATAACAGAAGGATACCAGTATATATTAAAGAATGATGTATGAGATATTGTTCAGAGACCAGAAGGGAAGTCTATGGTGACTTCCAAGTGGATCTATAAGATCAAGCATGCAGCCGATGGAAGTGTCAAGAAATACAAAGCGAGATATATAGCCAGAGGATTCTCACAAACAGAGGGAGTTGTCTATGATGAGAACTTGATCCAGTAATCTCGATACACTTCCATCCATACTACCATCCATGAGTTGAAAACCATATCAGATGGATGGATTGTTGATGAGTTTGGGTTTAAGCAAGAATGATGTTGAGCCAAACCTATATTATTACAGTGTTGGTAGCGAGAGCCTGATTTTGGTGACTTTTTCAGAAATCCTTGTTGTTGGATACAAGTAAGCTTTGACTTCTGATTTTGAAGATGAAGGATCTGAGTATGATGCACTACTTCTTTGGACAAGAAGTATGACAGAGGACTGATGAGATTTTCCCGAGTCAAGGAAAATATGCAGTGGGAATATTAAAGAAGTTCAGTATGACAGAATGCAAATCGATGGTGATGGATTTGAAGAAAATGAATGACGATGATTAAGACGAGATTGATCCAAAGCTGATTGGATCATTGATGTATCTGGTTAACACCAGACCTGATTCATGTTATGCAGTGAATGTACTTAGTCAATATGTGAGTCAACTAAAATAGACTCACTGGACAACAACGCAACATGTATTGAGATATCTATTAGGCACAGTTGGATATGGCCTGAGATATGCCTCCAATGTGGACTTGAGTTTGTAGGGATATGCTGATATAGATTGGGCAGAAAGTACAATGGACCGGAAGAGCACATCCAGTTGTTCTTTTACCTTGGAGTTTTCCATGGTTTCTTGATGTAGCAGGAAGAAAAGATTCGTGGCCTTGAGTACCGTAGAAGCAGAGTATATATCATTGAGTGTGTGAAGCAGTGCGACTTCATAAACTTCTGACATATTTACTTGATCATGAGATGGATTCTATAATTATAACTAGAGCTGTGTGAAACTCTTTGAGAACCTTCTGTTTCATGATAGATCGAAACATGTTGAGATAAAATATCGTTCTTAGAGACATGATGCAGAGGAAAGAAGTACACGTGCTGTACCTTCCTACACAGGAGAAAGTTGTAGACATCTTCACCAAACTGGCTTGGTGAAGAATACCTCTCTAATTGAGAGGGAGTGTTGATGACTAAACCAAGACAAAGTTCAAGTACTTCCATGCGAGACTTGGCCTGATGGAGAATGCCTCCCTAGCTGAGAGGGAGTGTTGGTGATTTCAGCTGCGTGAGACATCCTCCAGGACACAAACCTGATAGAGATCCCATGAGATGGGTGTGTGGTTCCTATCTGAGATAGAAATGGAATGTAGTGATGGCCTCCTCCTTACAGAGAGTTGAGAATAACTCCAGATGATTCTCTTGTGTAACACAGTGAGAAAGAATATCTATTGAGTTAGACATACATGTGGTTGAGCACAAGGTGAATGTGTGAATTCCCATGAGTTGGGTGCATCATTATGAGACAGAGATGAAGACGATGTATTAGCCTCCTCTAAGAAGAGATTTGAGATGATGAACTCCAGATGAATCTCCTGTGTAATGCAGTGGGAAATAATATATTTTGAGTTGGACGTGCTTGTGGATGAGCACAAGTGAACGTGATCCTAGTGGTTGAGCACTAGTGAGTGTGGTTCTCTTATGAGACGCAGTGAGATAGAGATATGGACATCCCTATGGATGTGCCCCTAGTGGATGAACACTAGTGGGCGTATGAGGTCCCTTGCTATATTGTTCAAGAGTCAGACTTACCTGTAAACCTAATTGTAATGTAAAGGGTACAGGTCTGTCACACCTTAAGGTAAAATATAATTAATGTAAAAGATAATTAATCTGGTAATTATTAATTATATTGTGAGTTAGTGAGGTCGGCCCTGTTGTGCCAATAGACACTTCTGTTGACAGGTTCAGTCTAATATAAGTAAAGGTAAATTCCCCATTGAGGAATCATATCTTTTGTGTAAGTTTGGAAATTTTAGCAAGTACATTTTCTTGGGAAAAGTGCGCACCTCTCTTGGGAGCTAGGTTTCTAGGGTTTGTGAGCACCCTTTTGTGTGCTAGGTGTTTATGGTGCTGGAGGTATTTCTCTTGAAGAATATAGCAAAGGATTGGCTTGGTTTTATTTCCTTGTTGAGAAGGGCTTCCAAGGATACTTCTTGTGTACTTGTGCATGGTGTTTCTTCTTGTGATCTTGGTTGCTGCAACAAATTGTCTATGGTTTAAGTAAAATTCTAAAATGGAATTAACTTCATGCTTAAGCCTAGCTTATTGAAAAATCAACAATCTCGACCGATGCATCAGATTCAAATATAGGAACTGTATTGGGTCAAAAGGAAAATCTCTTAACTTATGTTATTTATTTCATAAACAAGAATATAGCTCCAACTAAATTAAATTACACTGTGATTGAATTAGACTTCCTTGAAGTAATTTATGCAATTAATAAATTCAATCATTACATCATAGGGTATGAATTATTTATTCATACTAACCACTCTGCCATTAGGTACTTGATGGAAAAACCTATTATGAATGGAAGGATCACCAGTTGACTAGTGCTATTGCAGGAATTTGACATCACTATTGTGGACATGCTAGGTAAGGAAAATCAAGTAGCAAAATTCCTCTCTAGGCTTGATAATAAAGGTGAGAATATTCGTGTTGATGACAATTTTCTTGATGAAAACTATTTTCTATATATGCTAATTCACCATGGTTCGCAAACATATCTAATTATCTCACTACAGGAAAGATTCCACCTCACTTCTCACCCAAGGAAAAAAAATGATTGTTAATATGAGTGCTCCATACTCCTAGATTAAGGGAGATCTCTCTTACACTGGTCCTAATATGATTATTCACAGATGTGTGAGAGAGTATGAGATGTTTGACATCCTAAAAGCATTTCATGATGAACCTTGCAAGGGGCACTTTGAAGATAGAAGAACAACCTACAAGATCCTTCATTTGGGATAGTTTTGGCCTATGCTCTTTTGAGATGTCAAGAAGTATGTCTGAGGATGTGATAGCTTCCAAAGGACGGGTCGTCCAATTTGAGCAGATGAGATGCCACTTTAGCCACATGTGCTTATAGGTACCTTTGAAAAATGGTCCTTGGACTTCTTAGGACCGATCAAACCCCATCGAAAGGTAGGAAGTACATTATAGTATGCACCGATTATGTTACGAAATGGGTGGAAGCAAAGGATTTATTCATAGCAACAAAAATATCAGTGGTGGATTTATTGTTTGAAGATATTATTACTCGTTTTGGGGTACCTAGAGAAATTGTTACTGACCAATGAACTCAATTTACATATAAGTTGGTACATGCAATTACACAAAAGTATCTCATTAAGCACATGAAATCTTCTCCATATCAGCCACATGCTAATGGACATGTGGAGTTGACAAATAAGGTTCTGGAGGGAATTTTGACAAAGACAATACAACTACACAAGAAGGATTGGCCAGGCATACTTCTAGAAGCCTTATGGGCTTATAGGACAACATGGAGGACTACTATTGGTTTTTCCACATATGAGTTAGTATATGGGAAACAAGTTCTTCTTCCCATAAAATTTCAGATCACAAATTTCTGAATGGCAACAGAATTGGGGATGTATTTGACTGAAGCACATAATGAAAGAATTGTTCAACTCAATGAGTTGGACGAGATGCACCAAGAATATTTACAACATATTGATCTCATCCATTAGCAGATGGAAAAGTGGCATGACAGAGTCATTAAGTAGAAAAAATTCAAAGTAGGTGACTGGGCACTTTTGTTCGACTCGAGATTTAAGGACTTCAAAGGGAAATTCAATACATGTTGGCTTACACCCTATGAGATTGAAGTTGTCTTCGACAATGGATCTGTTACGATTCAAGCCATAGATGATGAGAAAGTATCCTTCTTGGTTAATGGGCATAGGCTCAAGTTATATCAAATGCCCAAATCTAAGGGGTAGTTTGTCAAGGATATTATGGAGAAAGTTGAAATGCAAATGGTAGGTGAGGGTATTTACCCACATCCTTCTTCTTCATATTCTTGTATTTTAAATAAAACAAAAACAAAAAAAAACAAAAAAAAATAAAATAAAAAGTAAAGAGAAAATAATACTCAATTGTGAAAAAAAAAATTCTAGTGCAGTTGGGCCGAAACCCTACTTGAAAACCAGGCTCATGGATGGTGAGGTCCCAAATAAATTTGTATCTTATGATAATTTATTTTTCAAAATTATTCAATCATTTTATGGTTCTCATTTTCGATGATGGGGGATTCAATAAGACCCCCATTCTAACAATCTCGGCCCATTGACTCCAACTCTTTATCTAGGCTCTGAGATTATAGATCGTGACAATGCCTTGGAATTTGCATGCCTTAATGACAATTTATCTCACTAGCAGCAGTGGGGATGCATCAATGCCCCCTGACTGCTAGATTCTGCAAGTTACTCAACTTCAACACATCCATTCATACTTGACAAGATGCATTGAAGTACCTTGATGCTCATTGACATTATTGGTGAGAAATCTCATGTTGGTTAACGACATTTATTAATTTTTGGTAATCCAACAATTACCCTCCATGTTCGACTTCAAGAAATTTGTTTACATGGAAGGGAATGTCCAAAAGTGGGTAAGGATGAATATTTTGTGGTAGTTCAACCAAATAAAGCATGCAACATTCAATTTTCAAGTTCCTATAACAATTTTTCATGTTCTTGTTCTTATTCCTATTCCTGTAGAATTTTCATTACCAAGATTATTTGTATGCAACGGTTTTGGTTCTCACATCTGTTGTATCAGTTTTTGGTAATTAACTAAGAACAAAGGATCTCCATTCGAGCATAGGAACAATATGAAGTCATGCGTACAAGTAGATTGTTACCAGAATTATATGCAGATCTACATTTTTTTGTAGCAATCCATGATACATAGTCTACTTCTAAATTTCCAGTCCAAACTCCTTTCACCAGACAACATAAATCAAAACTTTCGCAAGAGGTATGGTTCAACAAAGTGGTAAGGTAATTCCAAATAACTGAAGCTTGGGAAAGGTATTGAAATTTATTTTGTTCATTGAATTTGGGAAGTGTAATACTATGGAAACCTTTTGAATCCATATGTGCTAACTATGATCCTATCGCCCCTAAACCATCACACATGCACCAAATTGACCACCTTTTGATTACTTCATTTTAGCATCATTGCATAATCCTCCACCACTATCCACGTGAATCACCATCATTCCAAATACATCGTTTCAATCATTACCATATGTGACATGTTAAATCGGATCATGATGATTTGATCTTTATAATCATGATTAACCATCGATTCTCATTAAACCTCATTCATCTATTATATTGTGAAAACCATCTCCTATGTAGTCTGAGCCGAATATTGTCATTCAAAACTTGCAACTCCTTACCGTGAGAGATACTGAGGAGCACACTCAGAGTTGAATTAGACGCGACTAAGATATTGGAATCATACCCAAAATGTACGAGGAAGATAGAAAAAGCAGGTTGGATGCCCTTCTTTTTGAAATACAGTGGGAACAACGTAGAAGTGACTCAGTTGTTTGCATTAGGGTTCAATGGAAAAGGGAAATTATTGGGTATTTTGATCTCAGAGTATTAGAATACTCCATTTCATAGGTTATAGAGCTACCACAAGACGAATAACGTTGGTTCAAGATAAATCAAGTTGAAAAAGTGAGTTGGGCTCCATTCTTGAAGCCAACTAGCATGAAACCATAGTGGTCTAAGGGGACAACGTGATGTTTGTTAAAGATAATATATCATAACTTGTTGATCATGTTACAAAAGTATATTATGTGTGAAGGTCACTTTAGCATGACCTTCCTTTACCATATCTGTCTCCTATTGCACTTTAAAGGACAAAATCTCAACTTGCCCTACTTTTTATGGAAGTCGTTGATCAAGATGGCAAAAACTGCATAGAAAAAAGTCTACAATAGGATGATGAAGCGAAACCTGCATCGTCACAACCTTGTGAAATTGATGGTTTTGGATGAGTTAAGGAAGAAAAATAACACCTGGGAAAATTTCCTAGCCTAGAATCAGTTTGGGGAACCTAAAGAGGCAGAAAAGGAACCTGAACCTGAAGAAGTAAGGACAAAATGTGAAGATGCTAAAGAGAAGTTTGTAGAGGCCGAAGAGAGGTCTGCAAAAAATGAAGAGGGGCTTGAAGAGGCCAAGGAACCTGAAGAGGAACCTGCGAAACAAGAAAAGGAGTCGAGTACGAATGAAGAGTACAAAGTCGACCTTGAGTTCGAGGCAAGGGACAAAGGCATTATCTCAATTTGTAAGAATCCAACTGCACAAAGAAGCAAGGAATTTTTAGTGACACCTACTCCACCAAGGATGACAAGGATTCAGGCTACCAAAATAATTGAAGGATCAATCTAATTTAATAAAACAATAGAGAAGGAGGTAATACTTGAGACCCCTCCTAAGAAAAGTGTTCAATTATTTTTGGTGAAACGATAGTTGTGTGTGAACCGTCAAAAAAACATAATGAACTACATGGTAACCCTGAGGTGGAGACGATTATTGAGGAAATCCAATTGGGTAGTTTAACTGCAAATGAAATCCTAGGAGAAAGGTCAATGGATGAATTGATTGGTGTTGACAAATCAACATGAAGTAACAAGAGGATTGGTAGACTAAAAGGAAAATCAGGGAGATGACAGTTGTAGACGAGTACATTAAAAGTGAAAATTCATTGTTGAAGGATTCTAGTGTCAAATTTCAAGAGGATATTTCTCAGTTGAAAAAGGATAATAAGAAGTCGCTAAGGAAGGCTCAATGACTGTATATGCATGCCAGGAAATTTTTTATGTGGCATCGGAGATTCAAGACCAAGCTTGAAGGGATGCAGCCAGGGACTTATGAAATCATTGTATTTTTTCAAGAGGCCATCCATGCCTAACATAGGACCTGTTATATCTATCCAAGTATCAACAATTTTGAAGATTCATATTTTAGAAGGTGACTGAAGGTCCAATTTTGTATGAGGACATGCAACTGGTCAGGCATGGGGGAGATGTAGGGTCCCTATTTTGATGTATTTGGTATAGTATATAGGACCTTGTTTTGTCTGTTTACCTTGCCACCTACCCATCCTATTACCTTATAATGACATATACTTTACCATTTTTTTTCAAAGTGCATTTTTTTACTCAAAGGTAATTATCCTAGCCTAAGTATTTCATTTTCCTTGTTAAATGAATAAAATGTGTTGAATTTCTCAAGTTGATGAGGTTACTAGAATGTTCCTGTAGCATGTTGAACAAGTCTCGTAATTTCCTCTATGATTAGGATATTCACCAAACTTTCGAGATGAATTGAATATGTGGGTTTTGTGGAGCAATGTGTACATATAGACATCTACTATCGAAATCACTGAACACTCCAACAATAAGAGTGCTATTCTTGGTCAATAATTCAATCAATTCCTATAACTTGCAAACGTATGTTGTGATTTCATGTCATTGGTCATGAAATCATAATGAAATGACCAATTATGTAATTATGTTGTATGTTGATTTGTTCGAAGTAATATTGTAATGTCCTGACTATCCTTAGTAGATTGTGTATGGGATTGAATGTCTAAGAACTTCTAGTTCTGATTTGAATGTAATTGTATAAATATCAAGGGCATAGATATAGATTGATAGTAGTATTAATAAGGAAGAAAGACCAAACTCTATTCAACACATGTAGTCTGTTGATTATGGAATATAAGATCGGTTTATGCGTATTTGTCTTATGAATTCCTCATTTTGTAACTGCATAGTGGATATACTTCTGAGGGAAGTTAGGCCCCCCTTCATCTCAGAAGTAACACCCTTGTTATTTTAATTTTTTCATTAGACTTAAGTTTGATTTCATTGTTGGTTTAATTTCAGAGTTCGATTCTTATAGTAAGTGTGCCATAATCTAGTAGTAGTGTTAATTGGTTGATGTTATCAATTTATTATTGTTGTGTGGCTCAACTGATGCTTATTAGAACATGAATTTCATGCTTTATTATCTATTAGTTTAATTGGTGATCCTCTTAACAAAAACCTATCAGAGTTGCAGTTGTGCAATTAATGGTCACCGATTCTTCATTGGTCGGCAACTTCTCATAATAGATATATTGTATGTATGTATTAGTTTTCAATTCCATTGTTTATGTCTAATTGAAGGTTGTCAATACATATGACAGAGTGGATGCAATGTATTAATGTTGAATATAAAAAACTTATATTCAACCAACAATTCTACCTTAGAATATCCACTGTTAGATGAACAACTAGTTCTGAGAGTTTGTTTCATAGTTTATTAAGAATGGCGTGTCTTTGAGATTCGTTTTGTATATATTGTTCCTGGTTCTTTGTAAGTTTACAAACCTAGATTGATAATTAATGTACTGAATTGCTACCATATAATTCTCCTGACACTTGTGTTGGTCCTTCTCTTTCATAAGCACTTGGTTATAACCAGAGAAACCATCCAACATAGACATCATACCTAATCTGGTAACTCTTTGAAACAAGTCCTCCATATTCAGAAGTGGATAATTCTCTTTGAAAGAAAATTATTTCAAATTTATGTCCCATATTGCACATCTATAATTATTCAACATGTCATTCTTTGCAACAAATTGGATTTTTAATTTCATTACTACTAATTCGAAGTCCCCCAAGACTTTCAACACCTTTATTCCTGTTTCTTTTTCCAACTCCAATCCTAACAAAAATGTTTCATATTTTGTAATATTATTTATGCAATCAAATTCTAAGCTATTAGATAAAGATGTGGTCTCACCTTGAGGATATGTGAATGTGATCCCTTCTTCTGCACCTATCTTGGATCATGCTATGTCAAAATGCATCTTCCATATGATCTCATTTCCTCTATCAAGTGCATTATCCAATGGTGGAACTATATATTGCACCATGTTAGCATAGTTTCCAAAGTCATCCTCTACACATATGATCTCACCCATTGGATCCTTTAGGTCTTCAACATGGCACTTCATCATTGGTTCTCTATACAATGTGAATTGTTTTCACATGTGGGTTTGGTGGCATGTGACGAGTTCATCCAAATGCTTCCACCCAACTTAGTGGACCATTTTTTTAAATAATGGCATACACCATGCATATGGGACATCAACGACCATGATGTCCATCAAAAGAGTGATATTTGGATACCCAACCAATTTAACCTTGAGATATTTAATCAACCCACAAACATTGGTTTCTCTTGAATATATGGCAGATACATTCATGTAAGGTCATGTGGTTTTTTGACCCATTTGAAATAACCTTAAAAGATATAACATTTTTGGAAACCCACGAGTTTGGCATGCAATTATGAATTAATAATATTTCATCAATGTGATATAAAGGGAGAGTGATTACCATTTTTTATTCCTTGATTCATGCCTTGAAATACTATAGGGTAGTCTTCATTAGCCTCTTTGAAACCAAATAACTTATTCAATTTCTCCCTTTGTGTTGAGATCTTTATTATTTCAGTTAAGGGAATATTGATTTTGAACTTGGACAACTCATTACATAAATCCACATTCAATGGATTTGCAATTTCCATACCTTCACATGGCCTTTTTGATGAGGATATTTTAGTGCCTCCATTTGTTGGTCAAAGTTTTTAATTGGTGAATACTTTGGATGAATTATCTTCCTCCTTTGGGCTTTGACGAGATTCCCTATTTTTTTAGTATAAATGTTCCACACCTTATCCCCAAGTTTTTTGTAAGAGGATTTTTCTCCTAACACATCTCATACCTTTTCCACACTTATTTCCTTTCAGGTTACTCTGAATGTGTTTACACCATGTTTCGGGGTGCTTCATGATATTTGGGGTACATGGTGTATGATCAACCCCTATATGGTACTATTATCACACAATTTGTAGTTTGGGAAAATCCAAACCCAAGCAACAAGTATGAGACACAACTGGGGACACCTATCACTCTCACCTCAATAGATATCCCCTTTGTTTTAGTGAAGGACAAGCCCAATGAAAGGAGGATTCTCGGGTGCCCATAGGGGGATTGCAAGGGAGAAACCAATGAGAGGAATGGAAAACCCCTATAGGTCACAATGAAAGATTATAGGTGCTTGGTGGAGGTTGAATACCAGTCAAGGAAAAGTTTCCAATGGAGAGTACCTGCAAACCAATGTTAGACAACTAAAACCAAGACAATGTATGATGAAATGAGCTCTAGAATAAGAGGTAAATTTTTTTTATGCTTGCAGTCCCAAAATGTGCAGCGGTAACAATTATATATCAGCAAAGACAAAATTATAACAGCTACAAATTAAACCATCAAAATCAAGTATATAATATTGGAAAATAAATCTTGAAACTAGTACACAATGTTCTAATGTTTAGACCAAGACTTTGATGACAAACGAGGGTTGTTAATGAGAGTTATCAACAAGTATTTATGACAGAACAATGGATGTAGAAATTTTTTTCTACATGAACAAGTTCTAACCACTGAAATTAGCAAGTAAACCACCTAGTCAATAGCTTATTATCGATAGAACAATTATCACAACTTACAAGTAATTTCCAGCATTAGAAAAATGGAAACAAAGTATGAGAGAGTGAGTTTTATACAACCCTAATGACTTTAGCTTAATGTTTGTTATAGAAGCATAATCACTTATCCAATCAAGATGACCTTAGAGCACAAGAGAGATTAAAGTATGTAAAATTCAAATCCAAACTTGAACAATTCAATCTCTCCAATTTCACGTTTACAAATGCAACAATATACAATATCCAATGCAATTAGTGCCTTGTCTATTGGGTTAATGGAGTCTCTTGCTTAGAAAAAAACCTAGTCAACAAGGAGAATAAAATGTTTCTTTGAGAATTAAACCCTTATAAAACCCAAGAAGACACAAAACCTCCAAATTGTCTAGCCTATAAATCCAAGTTTAACCAGGGTTTGATAATCTTCTACGGGTGTAAACCTTCTTACTCCCTAGAGAAGATAAACCCTAGAAATATCTTTCTACAAGGGTGTAAACTCTCTTACTCCTTGTAGCAATCCTTAATCCCTTTCAATGACAATATAAGAGAATTCCTTGATGGAGGGTGTATCCCCTTATACTCCTCCTAGGTTTTGATAGTATAACCTTGAATTTAAGAAGAAAAACACAAGATTGCAAAAATTCCTTACCCAATCCAAGATATAGCATACAAAGTCCTTACTTATCAAATAAATTCCAACAGTTTTCCAAGAAGAAGCATCCAAGAGAATTCACTAGCATTTATTCCACCAATAAACAAGTGTAGCATCCATAATGACAAAAAATAAGAGAGAGCAAATTGCCAAAGAGGTCTGAAATTTCAGTCCAAGAGTGATTTTCCAAGTGATGAGCTATGATAAAATGAAAATGACTTGCCTCATATTTATATGAGGAAAACCCAAGCCATAGTTTGTCCACATAACAATTAAATCCATAATTTTAGGCTAAAACCTAGGTTACAATGCTTAATTAGCAAATCAATTTGACTTTTTTCCCACATAGGCTACAAAATAACAAAACAATGGGATGCAAGCCGAGAAAACTTCTTTCCAAGGTGGAACATGCGATAGAAAATACTCCAAAGGCTAGGACATAAAGCTATAAGGGTGCCACATCATCCCCAAATCAAGCAATAGATTGGGGCTTCAAGCCCACAACATCACCAATTGTGCCAAACATGCCCAATGTTCCATAAAAAATGTGATGTCATGCCTCTCAAGAGGGATGTTTAGGCATAAGAGGGTGACATCATCCTCTCTTCATGGTTATAAGCCTCGTTCAAGTTCTAAAGTCACCATCCCATGTGCAACGTACACCTTCCAATGCCTCCAATGAGTGGGGTGCTACATCCGTCCAATGGGATTTCAAGCCCCTATGAAGGTCCAAGTGGCTTAGTCCCTTCATGAATGTCTTCCATTGAGCAATGTCCTGTAAAGACAAGAAAATACACCCTCCAAGGGTCCACAAGTCACATGCATCATGCCAAGTAAGCCACATTTAATGAAAGAACCACCCAAACATGTGAATTAAGTCCCCCTTTTTCAAACTAAACAAATGCTCAAAGATCTTATAAATTTTTCCAAATTTAGATATGGGAGGGTTGTCATGTTGCCCTATTGGGTAGGCCAATCCCCAAGTCGAGGAATGTTTCCCAAGAAGACCCTCTCTAAGTCATGTAGTGAGTATGAGGTGGAGTGGGGTAGTACTTTTGGGCATGGGGTTCTTGAAATATCAAGGGATCATATTGTCTCATTTATGGGTGCCTATGTGGAGGGTGTGTTGCATCCCTTCGCTTGCAATAAAACATTTTTCTTAGCCCTTTATTTGCCTTTAATATTTGTTTTACGGTCCGAACATTGAGTGCTATGTGCAATGAAAAGTAAAGAGCACCACAATTCCACTTGAATTTAGAACACATCAAGTGCCATATGCATTGGAAATTAAAATACACCACAATGCATTCCCCCATCAAACGAGACATTTTTATTCATTTTTCTTTTAGAAGGTCCTTCGTTTTTATGGAGAAGCATTTCATTGCTCTCAGGACCTTAGGGAGAGCATATAGAAGGATAGGTTATGGATTTTTACTTTGACAGTGTTATCTATAATACCTTTGGGCCTTTATCCCCTTCTTCCCATGAAATGAGGTACATGCCCTTCTTGGGGTCAATGAACCCAAACACCCAAAATATGAGAAAATGGAATGGAAGAAGTGTGGAAAGTGGTAAGTATGAGTGAGAATGGTACGATGAAACTTCAAGGAACCTCCCATTAGAAAACCTTTTCATTGCTCTCAGGACCTTAGGGAGAGCATCTAGAAGGATAGGTTATGGATTTTTACTTTGATAGTGCTATCTATAATACCTCTGGGCATTTAGCTCCTTCTTCCCATGAAATGAGGTACATGCCCTTCTTGGGGTCAATGAACCCAAACACTCAAAAGATGATAAAATGGAAGGGAAGAAGTGTGGAAAGTGGTAAGTATGAGTGAGAATGGTACGATGAACCTTTAAGGAACCTCCTATTAGCAAACCTTTTCCTAAGGGTGACCCACTTACTAGGAAACCATGTCAACCACCAAGGTGAAAAAAGGAAAAATGTATAGTTTCCAAGCAAACGTTCTATAATAAATAAAGGACCCTCTATAACATGCTCAAATGCTTCAATTATTAAAGTGACACTTATCATGAGGCCAGACTTGTTACCTCATGAAGCAAGATTTGTTGTCCTTTATGGGCCAGGCTAGTGTGACATATGCTACTATGCTGCTGATGATGAATGGTGATGGGTGGTGGAGAGGAGGGGCTTTATCCGCTCAATGTGGGCTCAATTGGTCATCTGGCTCTCAACACTCCATGTCTTCTACCTGCAGGCCTAGAAACAACATCTCCTTAGTTACCCCTAGGTTGGGGGGTAACATCTGGATCCTACATGGGGCATGCGCTTGTTGTAGAGTACATGAGAGCCTCAACATATCCTAGTAAAAATTGTGCTTACACATACTCAAGCAAAATATTAGAGCATCAAGGGGTGGCTTGCTCACCCTTTATTCATATAATCAGAAACTTCAAAATTTCAAAATTGATAACTATTTCTTAAAACAAAATTTTTCATTTTTCAAAAAATTTATAACTAACATGTATTGATTCAAGCAAATGTATCACAAAAACTATGCATGGATGAAAGGAAGCAATATGTAAATAAAGAATGAGTATGCAAATCTAAATAAATGCAACTAAACTACCATGAAAGCACAAATGCAAATGCAAGAAAGAAAATGACCTACCTACTTACCTGGGGCCAGTAGCCAGAAGGGGTCAAGTTCCATTGATGTAGGGTCGAAGGATAGACCCATCAACTGGTAATGGCATATTCCTCCCATCTATGGTAGATAGATAAGGAGTACCCTTTTCAGACTTATTTTTGACGATGTAATGGCCAAGCCACAAAATTTCGCTCTTCTTGTCATACTTTTTCTTTCCCTTCTTCTTATCCCACATGAGTGCAAAGCTTCCTTCGTCAAACTCAACATAAGGTATGTCTTCAATGTAAGGCTATGTAGGTGGATCTTCCTTGACCATGTCCTTGTAGCTCATTCTCGCTCTTTATCTTTATTATCTTCATCATTCTTGAGTATCTCTATGGACGTGGGTCCTTTCCTTGATATTTGCAAAGATCCTCTTTATACTTATTTGTCTTCAGTGACATTGTATCAATATAGTCTTCTCTTGCAAATGGTAAATCTTAAGGATCATACTCAATGACCCGAGGTGTCACTCACAATCACTCCAATAGTCCTAGATATTTGGATCAACTACATGATTCTTTGCAATATGTTGGCTATATAGAACCTCAAATGTCCCATCCCCCATAGGGATATGTGCATGAGTGAGATAAATACTAAGAAAACCATTGAGGGTGGCACACCAAATTCTTGATAAGAGCATGCCCCAAGCATCTACCACATCAATCAAAACTATTCATAACGAGGCAGATATGGGGAAAGCTTGTAGATAGACCTCCACATCTTATATGAGACCATAGACTTTCACTTTTCTCGAACCAATACCACAAACATTTCCATAAGGGCAGGTTGTCTTCAAACCAAGTTGTTTCATGACCTTTAGAGGCATCACATTTCCAAGGCTCCGGAATCCAACATAAAATTATTCAAGCATAACCATTTATGCCCAAAAAAAGGTAAAGAAGAGGATTGTCCTCTCCCTGGTTCCCATGGTACATAGTATTTCAAATCACCAGAGGATCTCTTGCCTCATCTTCTACCTTTAAGACCTTCAAAAATTCTCTTCTTACAGAGGGAATCTTGCACATCTCTACCACATGCATTGACATATTCATATTTCCAATCATACTTGGTACATCAATGTTTAGGTGAAGATCCTCACTCATTGGTGTGGGTTGGGGAAGCAAGTCACGAACTCGAGGTGAAGGAACAATCTTACCAACTTAACGAGAACTGTGACCTCAAAACAAGAACTTTGGCCCAAAAAACCCATATTTTTGCTTAAAAAACATGAAAATCAACCCCAAATCAAAAAGTGGTGCCACTGGTAACACCATTTTTTTAAACGGGATCAAAATTACAACATTTTTCAAACACGACCTTCAAAATTTTTACAGTAACTCAGAAAAACCTTAAAATTAACACCTAAATAAAAAAGTGATGCGAACTAAAGATTTTTTTTCTTTCTAAATGTTAAAATTATGGCTCATTTCAACCTACTTGAAACAATGGTTTTGACAATAGATCCCTATGCCAAAAAAAACCCAAAATTGGATACAAAATGGTCACTTAAAATTTATTTACTAATATTTTTTTTGCCTTAAATTTACATTGGAAAATAAATAAATAGAAAGGACAAAATCTTTGCAAATTTTTTTTTAATGAAAAAAAAAACATATTCAAAACCCAAATTATATAAAAAAAATAATTAAGAAAATGATCAAACAGAAAAAAAACCTAA
>JZKD02S1610407.1:144841-171627 GCA_000966675.3 Picea glauca
AAATTTGCTTTTATTTTTTTTTAATTAATTTTGATTGGTTTTTTTCCCTTAGTTTTTATATTTTTTAATTTATTTAAAAAAATCAAATTATATATATATTTTTGCTAAATATTCAAAATAGTGTTATTTAACTACAATTATTTTGTGTGTATTGAAGTAAAGGTAAACAATGTGTTAAAAATGATGTTTTCCACTATATTTTAAAAGTATGAAACTATAAATTAATTAAGGAGACACAATTATATGAAAAAATTTAATTTCAACAATGTAAATGGTAAAAATTATTTTTAAGATTGAAAGAAGCATGGAAAAATGATTAAAAACACCATTGAAAAACAAAATTAGAAAAATTAGAAAATAGATGAAAAATAAACATTTAAAAAAATATTGTGGAAATATTATGGATAAGAAAATTTAAAACATCAAAATACCACCTAAAAATGGAGGGAAGTGCTACCGGTAGCACCATTTTTAAAAATGGGGTAAAAAGTGTGACCCTTGGAAAAACGAGAACTTGGAAAAGTTCTAGTTATGTTGGTAATATTGTTCATATTCAAGACTAAGGTTATGCTTTTGTCCCTTAGGGATTTGAATATTAGGGTTTTGAGATAAAATTCTAGGTTGTACTTGGTGAAGATAAGAAGAAAATAAGATGTCTTTCCTTGGATGACATGATGTTGTGATACATGTTTATTGTATCCTCTTGGTGCGAGCTAAGGTTTTCTTGGTTTTCCTTAGCCAAGGTTTTGGAGAGCTAAAGCATTGTACTAACCTTAGACTAAGGAAATGACATATACATGAACTTCATCTTTATGCATATTAATGAGGTTTTTAGCTATCCAATACTTGTTTCAATTCCATATTTGATTTTCATATATCTATATTCTTCATGGTTTGTAATTTCTAGGAGTATGTGTCTGGTTGATTTGACATAAGTTAAGGGTTAATATTTTAAGTGATTTAACATTATAATTGAATAATATAAAATAATAATTCTTTTGTTTTTGTTTTTACATCTACGATAAGTGTTTTCAGATGTGTCATAAGCATGTTAATATTGCCCTAGAGGGATGGAACTTATTGGAACAAACTAGTATCTTTTCTCTTGAATTATCTAGTGGATCGGGTTGTTAAGAATTAAAATATGATTCGTTGTTGCTATTGTTTTGTTTATATTTCATAATTGTTAGAATATTGGATGTGCTCATTTAACCATAGACAATATAACAATATTGTCACCCAACCATAGGCCGAAGCCACCCTCAAGCACCTTAACCTTGACAAAGAATCATTTCGGAAGAAAACCCTAGACATGATAGCCAAACAAAGGTGGCACACCTTTCTCCAAGGATAACGCACCAAGCAAGAGCAACAAGAGCTAATCAGAGAGTCCAAACCATAACCAAGAGAGAGTCCAAGCCATAACCAGAATATGCTAGCTGCAACAGCGACATCAATAACTCTCCTCCAAACTTGCACACAATCTGGCCAACTGCAGTGCACACAAGTGCTGCTTCTGCAGTTCTGAGAATATTGACCAGAATGAAGACTGGCCTCCTGTATTTATACTAATTCTGGCAGACTGCCTGGACCGACTTCTCATTCTAGGTACTAATTCTTTAGTATATAACATTTCCTTTATCCGACTTCTTCTCTTGGAGGCTAATAACCTAATACAAGTCATTCTTTTGAGCCGACTTGTCTTCTAGGGTTATTAACCAATTAATTAGGGTTTCTTCTTGCTTCCCAAAATATTCTATTCTGGTCAGGTTTACACGTGGAGGTAAATACTTCCCGCAACTACCATAATATTAACACTCCCTCCTAGCTAGGGAGGTATTGAAGGTAATGGTTGTGAGCACAAACATACCATTCACCCGGTAGCATCAACATAGTCGTATAGACTATCTCATGATTAGATCATGAGGACCATCATCACTATCAGTGTCATCAACTGCATCATCTCTCGAAACCATACTCCATCTGAGTAATCAGACATGATGCTGGATAAGTCACTCACTCCACAGAGTGACACGAGAACCATTCTTATAATCCAGACATATGTCCTGGAAGAATAAATGTCTTGGACCTTTTCCATCTAAGGAAATCTCTGTCCATTGATCATCCATCAAGTTGATAATCATTTCCAACACTATTGATAGTCTTCAAGGAAATCAAAACAATTTCATTCAATAGAACACAACTGTGTCTATCCATACTAGTACACAACTACAATCCAGTGGTACACTACCACACCAAGTAGCACACAGATACTTGATCGATGACATATAGTCACAATAAGTGGAACACATCCACCACAGTAGTATACATCTATTGTCTGAAGACATTCAGTCTCCATAACAATCATATCATCTGATATCAATCTGCATAGAAAACATTGTTATGATATAAAATGAATCATCTGGGCATTCTTCCACTCACATCTGTGAGATCTGAAAGAGCATATTCCCTCAGAAGGTAAAACATCAATGATGATCTATCTGGACTATTCTTCTCAAGCAAGGAAGAATAAATGTCCTGATTTTTGAGCCTGGACCATTCACCTATCTGGGCCATTCCTCCGACACTAAATAAGGTGTAACCTGGAGAGAATGAGTCTTCCCTAGGGAATGCCTATCCCTGATTGCTGAACCTAGACCATTCACCTATCTGGGCCATTCCTCTGGCACTAAACAAAGTGCAACCTGGAGAGAATGAATCTGCCCTAGGGAATGACTATCCGAACCATTTCCTAAGGAAATGACTGTCCTGCACCAACCTCCAAAACAAACCATTCTTTGAAACTGCTCACAACTGTGAGCTTCGAAAGAATGATTGTTCGGTGAGGCAGACCAGTTTTCTTGACCACTACTGAGAGTGACTGTCCTAGATCATTCCCCCATACTAGCCACAAGGGGAATTGTTGTCTATGGTACATCAACAACCATCGAACCATTTTCATTACGAAACTGACCGTTCGATCTGGACCATTTTCCGAACTGGAAAATGCCTGTCCGCCATAAATCTCAAACCACTTTCCAAACTGAAAAAGAACTGCTCATATTGGACCATTTTTTGAACTGAAAAATCACTGTCCATAAATCAATAACACATCAGTATTCCCTCCCAACATGGGAGTCATCTCTTCCTTTTTCAATAAGGAATTCATCTCCACGAGCTCCAACTTGTTTCTTGAGTACGCAAACTCTTTCTTCTTGGACAAAGGCTTTACCAAAATATCTGCTTATCTACTCATCTATGGAGATATATTAGAGAACCATTTCTCCTTTCTGGACCTCATCACGGATAATGTAATTCTTGATCTCAATGTACTACGGTCTTTCTGGAACACTGGTTTTCTCTGAAGGCTTCATATAGCTCTGATCATTATAGTATATCATAGTTGCATTCAAATCTTTTGTTTCCTGCTAATTCACAACATCGTGACAAGGGTCAAACTGGAACATATCCAAGTGGTACTTCTTCTATTATCATGAGAGTTTGTCATGGATTGGCAATCCATCATCCTGGAGTTCTGAGTAACCATTCTGATAAAATATCTCTATTATATAAAGCTTTCACCACGCTTCTGCTGTGCATTGGAGGTTCTCAACCAAGTTGTCTTCTTCCATCTGCATACAATGGTATCTTTCTGGTATACCTCAAAGCCTTGAGGTTGCTCTACATACGCTCTTTGTTCAATTATTCTGGAGAACAGTCTTTGCATTCATCTGATGTAAACTCCAACCCATGGATATTGCGGACGATATAATGACTCATGTAGAGGTATGTCTCGTTTACTGGAGCAAGCAATCATCATAGTCTTCTCCCTCCATCTGGGAGAACCTTTAGTTCTGGATCTCGCAATGCTTCCATTCTTAAGTCTTCCATACACTATTCTTCATCACAACTTCCATTTCTTCTGCTTGATTTCTTCTAGTGGGTTTAGATCAAGCTGGTAGTCTTGTGATTCTTGATACAATGACTGGTTGTTATGGATTTTCTTTCTTTCTTGGAATCTTCATGTTCTTTCTCATGTTTGTCTTTTAGCTCTCGGGTCCATGGATTTTTCTATAGATTCCATGCCTTGAAGATTCCAACTTCTTTATTTCATCATAGGATCATGGATGTGGATGGAAAACCAAGGATGTTTTAAAGCTTCCTTTCGAAGAGGACTTCTTTTAAGGTCATACTGAACACGTGCTTCTTTTCATGGTTGCTATCATGGATAGATACTTCATCATCTTCAATGGATCATATAATTTAGGATTAGCTCCCTCCTAATCCTTGATTCATGCATGAATGCATGCTCTTCTTTTGGAAATATATAATCAACTTATGTTGCAGCTGATACTTATGTAATAACTTTCACATGAATTGTTACCAAGGATTGTTGATGTACTTCATCCTTTCATGTATATTGCATGACTTGTGGTCATCGTGATAACAATCATTATCTTGTTGTTCTTCCATAGATATGGTTTCTCTTTGAACATATTATATTCTAAGAAATAGATATGCAAGATATGTACATAGACTATGTAAACATTGTATGTACAAGAACTATGAAGAATATTGTTACCTTGTCTTAGAAGAAGAAGTTTGTTTTATCCTGCTTGGTCTTCTTTGAAGGTTCCTTTTCTTCGACAACTGATGCTTCGTGTGTTTCCTTCATTTTCTTTATCTTGGGACAATGATTCTTGTAGTGACCATATTTTCGATAGTTGAAGCATTGTATTTTTGACATATCTTTCTCTTGATTTGATTTCTTCCTGGAGCCAAAATTCCTTTTATTTTTGAAATTCTTGAACCTTGCTATGAAGGCTTGGTCATCATATTCCTTTTGGGGTTTCTCTTTTGCAATGATCCTTGATTCTTCTTGTGCACAACAATTCCAAAGTTCTTCAAATGTAGGATACTCCTTCCTTGTGTTCATGCTTGCGGCAAATGCATCCCATGTCTTGGGAAGACCATTGAGTATTATACTTACCAGTTCCTTCTCTGAAATGATCTCTTCAATAGCTTGTTGTTGATCTCTTAACTGAGATATTCTCAAAAAGTATGATGTTATGTTKTCATAATCATTCATCTTCATGTCACGGAGCTCATTCTTCAGACTCATTACTTATCCAATGTTTCTGACTGAGAAGAGGTTTGTTAGGGYATCGTACATATTATTAGATGAGTCAAGATGGGAGTTGTAGGGTATCAAGTGGTCTTTTATAGAATCTACTATTATACTCATGGAATTKATGTCATTGTCTTTGAACTTCTCCATAACTACAACGTTCCACGRTTCCTTCTCTTTTCCTTCTTCAAACTCTGGTTCCACAATATTTCCTTTCACGATATCTAACACTTTATTCTTGGAAAGGATGASATCGATCCTTGTCTTCCATKCTCTAAAGTTAGAAGCCCCTTCTAACTTGTTTTCTGAYTTCATAGAGTAAGTCATGGTTTCTTTGACTTGGTCGACCYTAGATTTGACCAGAAACTCAAACTTGACGTCTTTKCTTGCTGAGAGTATCAGGAGGTGCCCTAGGCTAGGGYGCACTAGTCTATCCAGAAATTAGGTCAATCCCTTCACTTAAGGTTCCTAAATGAGAGGGTTAGGGTTTCATTGTTGTAGCAAAACTGGYTGCAACTGCAACTTCAACTGAGCAAATCCTCCCAATCTATCTTCCAGCGGTTAGACTGTCYGAAGATAGTGTGGGCCCATAACCTATTAGAATATTGGATGTGCTCGTTTAACCATAGACAATATAGCAATATTGTCACCCAACCATAGGCCAAAGCCACCCCTGAGTACCTTAACCTTGACAGAGAATCATTCTGGAAGCAAACCCTAGACAGGATATCCAAAGAAAGGCGACACACCTTTATCCAAGGATAGTGCACCAAGCAAGAGAAACAAGAGCTGATCAAAGAGTCCAAACCATAACCAAGAGAGAGTCCAAGCCAAAACCAAAATCTTCTAGCTGCAACATCAGCTCTCCTCCAAACTTGCACACAAACTGGGCAACTACAATGCACACAAGTGCTGCTTCTTCAGTTATGAGAATACTGACCAGAATGAAGACTGGCCTCCTGTATTTATACTAATTCTGGTAGACTCCCTGGGCCAACTTCTCATTTTGGGTACTAATTCTTTAGTATATAACATTTCCTTTAGTCGACTTCTTCTCTTGGAGGCTAATAACCTAATACAAGTCATTCTCTTGAGCCGACTTGTCTTCTAGGGTTATTAACCAATTAATTAGGGTTTCTTCTTGCTTCCCGAAATATTCTATTCTCATCAAGTTTACATGTGGAGGTAAATACCTCTTGCATCTACCATAATATTAACAATAACAACCCTAAAATTGAAAAATTGTATGGTTAAGATCCAAAAAAATCTATTATTAAGAGGTGAAATTTATGTTTTGTATTAAAACTCAACAATTCAATTTTTTTTGCATGGTATCAAAGTTTTATTTATTGACATAAATCTAAATGTAACATGGAATAACACTTAGGACATATATTGATCTTATTGAGGTTGTTGTATGATATAATCTAGGTTGATTGGGTGAAGCACTTGGACCCTAAAAAATGTTTTGTCTAGTTCATTTGTTGTTGATTTTATGCACGTGAGTACTGCAACAAGTACAAATTTGTAAGTGGAAAGTTTCATGGAGTTATAGAGGTAGTCAAAAAGTGTTGGTGAAAACACTTTCCTCATAAAGAGGGAGTGTTATCTTTTCAGTTACTTCGAAAGTGTTTGCACCATGTTTGGGGGTGCTTTATGAGATTTGGGTACATGGTGTATGATCAATCCTTGGATGGTCTGTGGTGGATTTGCACATGGGAGATGGTCTATGATGGATTTTCACATTAGATATGGTTTACTCAATGGTTTCTTGATCTCAATCAAGTGCTTGCATGCCATCATTCCCTAAGGCATTAGAGATCTCCTAACGAATTTGGTGACATTCTATATGATGGCCACATAGAGATAGTTTATTGTTTGAAAACACCCTACATAGGAGGATGAGAATTTTGCATCCTAGAGGAGGGAATTAGGCTATGGACAAAAAATGGTAGCTTTGACGCTTGCATGGAGGCTTGGAGTTGGCTCAGGGATGCCTAGGTTTCAACAATGTTCATGTAGGTGGAGTGGAACCGATAAAGTACATGGATTAGAAGTTTTGTTAGAGTCTTTGGAAGCTTATAGGAGGAGTGTTGGACACACCTTATGGAGCACCCTTGCATTTGGAGCCTTTTTTTGGTATGTCATCATATTGAAGCTCGCCATGTGTACTCTTTGAGTGTAGTGCTTCACATGCATGATCCTACATGTGTTATTCCAGGTTGCTTGTAAAATAATTGACCCACATTTATTGGTCACCTCCCTTTCCTCTCATATATATAGAGGAAGAAGAGAGTACTTAACTCACTAATTCATTATTGTTCATTCTTGTGTAGAGATGTGATAAAAAGGAGCACACCACTTCTCTCTCTCTTGGATCTTCTTGTGTACTTAATCTCTCTCTTAGAGTCACTAGGGTTTCTTAATCTTTTTGGAACATCTTGAAGACTAGGGTTAATATTTCATCCCTTGGAGATTTGGATATTAGGATTTTGAGATGTAACCCTAAGTTGTACTTGGTGAATAGAAGAAAATGAGACATCTTTCCTTGAAGGAAATGTTTATGTGATGCATGCTAGTTGGATATCCTTGTTATATTTTTACTATATCTTAGATATGGTCTAATACTTCTACAATTAATTACTTAATTCAAACTGTAATAATAAACACACTAAGATGCCTAACTTTGACATAGCGGAATACAAGTATACAATCTTAAAATAAATCTTCTTTATGCTAAGAATCAGTGGGCTCCCATACCAGGGATAATGGCCCAACCCTTTACATAAATATACTAGAAACAATTACAAAAATATTGTTGTCCAAAGGTCTATTCCTTAGACATGTTGTCTCTTCTTCTATACTGTTGTCCTCAGACGTGCTATCTTTTCCCTTGTTGTTGCCCACCTGTTGGCCTTCAAATGACACTATTCCAGCCTTATAGTCTATTGTAACTGTCACAAAATTTCCCCAAGGGCCTGCGGCCTTACCTCTTCCATAGTCTAATACCTCTTACCTTCACTTCCTCGGCCTAGTTTCCAGTTGCGGCTGCCACAAATAGGGCTATGGTTGAGGGTAGGATTTCTACTCAAGCCTGCGACTACCCTCCTCTGACCGCTAACCATTTCTCATCTCTCGACCTCCTCCTAGGATATTTCTCCTTAAAGGTAATACAGGCCTGCGACCTCACTCAACAAACCTCATCAAGGTACCTTCACAAACAAGCGAAGAAAATAATAGAAATATGAGGCTCAATGCCCTCTCTCCATGGCTGGAAATGTCTTCCAAAATCATAGAAATATCATACCTCTACCATTCCATTGTCTCCACTTGACTTGTGTTAGTGACAATGAATTGAGTTCTCATTTATACACGTCCTAGGGGTGTGTCAAATCCCCTTGATAAAGTGAACACAAAATTAGGATTTCTAGTGGGTGTGAAGCCCCATCACAAACCCACAAATCCCATCAACTTGTCCATGATGCCCTGGCCTAATTTCTAGGCTAATTTTGATGAAACAAAAGTCGAAATTGATGCCAAAAAAAATTCCCACATTCCTAGCACCTTGGAATCTAGTGGGAATACTTACCGAAGCTAAAAAAATCAACACTCCCTCTTAGTGAGGGAGGTATTCTTCGCCACTCCTAGTTTGTCTTTGAAGTAGACAAACTTCCCCTTTACTAGAGGTTTGGTTAGAATATATGCAATCTACTCTTCTATGGAAATATGTTGGAGATTCATTGTTCCCTTCTGTACTCTGTCTATGATGTAGTGGTATTTGATCTCAATGTTCTTTGACTTATCGTGAAACATTGGATTCTATGAGAACTTGATACAACTCTGATGGTCAAAGTGGATCACGGTAGGCTCCAAACCATGACCAAATAATCCTGCAAGAAGCTTGCGAAGCCAAATAGCCTCACAACTTGCCAAATTGGCTTCCATATATTCTTCCTCTGCTGAGATAAGTGCTACGTAAGTATGTTTCTTGTTGTACCAAGAAACCATTGTTGATCCTAAGTTGAAAGAACCACCATAAGTTCTCTTCCTATCAACTGCACTATCTTCCCAATCTGAATATAAATATCCATGCAACCTCACTCCATCATCTCCAACATATCTCAGACCAAATCCAATTGTACCTCGTAGGTACATGAGCACATGATTTTCTTCCACCCAATGCACCTGTCTCAATTCAGTCATGAATTGGCTCTAGGTGTTAATGAAAAATAAAATATATGGCATGGTGTTAATGAGGTACATCAACGAACCAATCAACTGCCTATACATTGTGGGATCCACCAAGTCTAAATATTAATCCCCCAACGTTCTCATATTGGTGGTCACGGACTTACAATCCATCATTTCGAATCTCTTCAATATCTCAACTGCATACTTCCCTTTCCCGAAGAAGATCTCACCTGGATTCTACCACACCTCTAATCCCAAGAATTAATGCATCAAACCGATATCCTTCATCTCAAATTTGGAGGCTAATTCCTTCTTGCACCTGATAATGAGTTTCTCATCTCCTACGAGAAACAAATCATCGACATATAAGAACTATATGAGAGGATCCCTACCAACCTTTAGAAGATATAGGTTGGGGTCTTCATTTCTCTTGGTGAAGCCCAAGATCTGCAAGTACCCATAGATCCTTGAGTACCATGACCTAGGTTCCCGATTGCGTCCACACAACACCTTCTTCAACCTGCACACATGTGTTTTCTTCCCATGTATCTCAAAGCCTTGAGGTTTCTCTATATATACCTCCTCCTCAATCACCCCATTGAGAAATGTTGTCTTCACTTCCATCTGATGGATCTTTCACTTCATAACTGAAGTGAGAGAAATCACTCTCCTGATAGAAGTATACTTGGCCACTGGAGAAAAAGTCTCCTCATAGTCCACTCCCTCTTTCTGGGAGAACCCTCTTGCTACAAACCTTGCCTTATACTTATCGATACTGCCATCTGCAGTATTCTTGATCTTATAGATCCACTTGGAAGTCACTATTGACTTCCCCTTTGGTCTCAGAACTATATCCCACACATCATTCTTCATGATGTATTGGTATTCCTCCATCATGGCATCCTTCCAGACATGCTGGCCTATTGCTTCCTCAAAAATGGAAGGCTAAGAATCAATGGTATTTCTCATAAGAGCCACATAGCTAGAGAACCTCTGTGGAGGCTTGCTTTCCTTGAAGGTGCCTTTGGGAGTTGTATGTCTCTCTTTATCCTTGAGGGTGTCTCGAAGCCATCTAGGTCTCATTTCTTCATTACTATGATGGTTTACTAGATCCCTAGCCTCTTTTGACTCTTCCTCATGATATAGGGGTTTCTCCTTAGTATTGGATGGTATAGTACTCACTTCGATATTTGGAACCTCATGCTCCTCACCACCTGTTGTGGTCTCATGATACCTCTTGATGACTATGTCATCCTCAAATATGACATCCCGACTGACTTCAACATATCAGTGTCCTGGAATGTAGATGTGGTAGGAATTTGATGTTTCACTATATCCCACAAATATGCCCTTCTTCAAAGAGGGGTCTAATTTCATCCTCTTCTCCTTAGGAACATGGATGTAGACACGACATCCAAAGATCCTCAAATATCCTATCTCCGGTCATTCTCATGTGAATGCTTCCTTAGGAGTCTTATCCTCGAAGATCCTATGAGGGCTCATGTTCCAAACATAGACGACAGTGTTGCATGCTTCTACCCAAAGAATCTTGGGTAGATCCTGTTCATGCAACATTTCCCTGGATGCTTCAATTATAGTCTTCTTCTTTCATTCTGCACCATCATTCCGTTGATGGTTGAAAGGCACTGCCATCTCCCTCTTAATCCTTGTTTCCTTACATAATTTCTTGAACTCACTGGAAGCAAACTCATCCCCATTATCAAACCTCAATATCTTGATCTTTTTCCCTATTTGATTTTCCACCAGAGCCCTGAACTCTCTGAATCGACTGAAGAATTCAACCTTAGTATTCATGAAGAAGATCCATGTCTTTCTGGAATAGTCATAAATGAATGTCACGTAATACCGATAACCACTAGTAGATGGAACTGACATTGTTCTACTCATGTTTGAATGTACTAGGTCTAAGATATCCTTGGAACTACTATCATTGCTGGAAAAAGTAGCTTTATCATTATTTCCAAGAGCACATCCTCTGCATATTCCCTAGTGTTTAGTTTCAAACTATGGTAGACTAGTAACCATCTTCCTCAATATTGGTAGTGCTTGATGATGTAAGTGTCCCAATCTTTTATGCCAAATCTCGCATAGATCATCACTATCATGTACTAGGGCCTGAGTTGGCTGACATGTCAGCTTGTAGAGACTGTCATCATGAGTCCCAATGAATTCTGCTGAGTCAAGACTCATCCCCTTTGGCCAAGCAAGAACTTTCCCATCTGTATTTCGAATAGTGAGTGTTTTCTGTGTCCCTATCATGTGATGAGAAGCACCACTATCCACCAACCAAGTCTCCACGGTGACTTGCTTGGAACAAGAGCCAAAACAAGAACAACACTTTCCTAGTGTTGTGACCAACCTTGATTTGATACCATGTTATATTTTTACTATGTCTTAGATCTGGTCTAATACTTCTACAATTAATTACTCAATTCAAACTGTAAGCATAAACACACTAATATTCCTAACTTTAACACATCAGAATACAACTATACAATCTTAAAATCAATCTTCTTTATGTTGAGAATCAGTGGGCTCCTGTACCAGGGATAATGGCCCAACCCTTTACAAAAATATACTAGAAACACTTACAACAATATTGTTGTCCAAGGCCTATTCCTTAGACCTGATGTATCTTCTTATATATTGCTGCCCTCAAACCTGCTATCTTTTCCCTTGTTGATGCCCGCCTTTCAGCCTTCAAATGACATTGTTCCATCCTTGTAGTTTGTTGTAACTTCCACAAAATTTCCCCAAGGTCCTGTGGCCTTACCTCTTCCACAGTCCAAGATCTCTTATCTCAGCTTCCTTGACCCAATTTCTAGCTGTGACTACCAAAAATAGGGCTGCAGTTAAGGGTAGGATTTCTCCTCAAGATTGCGACTACCCTGCTATAACTGCCAACCATTTATAATCCCTCAGCCTCCTCCTAGGTTTCTCCTTAAAGGTAATATAGGCCTGCGCCTCACTCAACAAAACTCATCAAGGTACCTTCCCAAACAAGAGAAGAAAATCACAGAAATATGAGGCTCAATGGCCTCTCTCCATGGCTATAAATGTCTTCCAAAATCGCAGAAATCTCAGACCTCTATAATTCCATTGTATCCACTTGAATTTTGTTAGTGACAATGACTTGAGTTCTCATTTATACATGTCCTAGGGGTGTGTCAAAATCCCTCTGATAAAGTGAACACAAAAATAGGCTTTCTAGTGGGTATGAAGCCCCATCACAAATCCACAAAGTCCCTCAACTTGTCCATGATTCCCTGACCTCATTTATAGGACGATTTTGAAGAAATGAAAGTAAAAAATGATTCCAACGAAATTTCCCACATGCCTGGAACATTGGCCTCTAGTGGGAATACTTCCTGAAGCTACAAAATCAACACTCCATGGTGTGAGCTAAGGTTTTCTTGGTTTTCCCTAGCTAAGAATTTGGAGTGCTAGAGGATTGTACTAACTTTGGGATAAGGCTATGGTATGTACATGGAGTTCATCTTTATTCATATTAATGATATTTTTAGCAATCCAATACTTGTATAAATTGTATATCTGATTTTCAGTCATTAGTATTCTTCATGGTTTGTAATTTCCAGCACAATATGTCTTGTTGATTTCATATAAGTTAACGGTGAGTATTTTAAGTGATTTAAAATTATGATTGAAGAATATAAATGCATATTTTCTTTTATTTTTGTATTTTTCATAAGTGTTTTCAGATCTATTATATGCATGATGAAATTTCCCTAGAGGGATAAAACTTATTGGAACACATTTGTATATTTTCTTTTGAATTGCCTAGTGGATTGGGGTTGTTAAAAATCGAAATATAGTCCATTGTTGTAGTTTTTTTTTTTTATATATTTAATAATAGCCATAAGGCTGAAAATTTACAAAGTTAAGATACGATAAACCTATTGTCAAGAGGTGGAATTTCAGTTTTTTATTAAAACTCAACAATTCAGATATTTCTACAACACTTATGATTTTCCATTTTATTTCACCCATATCTTCTTCAGAAACAAAATAAGACTTTCCTCCTAAAGTGAAAATGAAACCATATTCATCAACAAAGTTCAAATCATTCAATGCATTAGTATCCTCAAGCATACTTTCTTTGAACTTGAACTTTGGAAGTATCCTTAGCCTAGAGAGCTTGACGACCTCTCCACCATAAGTCTTCCTCTTATCCCCCATGCTAGTGAGATTCATAGGGACGAGAAGTCTATGCCTTCTACACCTTTATTCTAGTCAAAACCAAAATTTATTTTGGGTTTATATTGACTTTTTTGTATTATTTCCATTCAAAGCACATGATTCTACATTCCTGACATGGATACTTGTGTTTTCTCCAAATTTTTGACATTTTTGTTATTGATACATATATGGATAAACACAACTCAATAATATGGGATTTATTTCAACTCTAGAACTTGATTCTTTTGATGGACCAAGCTACTCACTTTTCCCCGAGGACATAAAACTATTTTTTTTATCTTGATCACAATTTCTTAAGCCTCCTTCAAAGTCTTCAGATTTTTTTCTCTTATCAAGACACTAAATTGGCTGTCAAATGAATCAATATAATAAATTAGAATGGTTTCCACTGGAGGTTTGATGTCTTTATGCAAATTTTAAACCATGTGATCGAACCTTTTATATAGATTTGTTACTATCACATTTTCATTCCTTTTTGTACCAATCAAAGCAACCAATAGAAACTTGACATCATTTCTTTCTTTCCAATGCTCGAGGATAACCCTTTCACACTCTTCTAACACATTTATATTGTTTCCTATTAGGCTTGTAAACAATGAGTAACATCATCCTCTAAAGACATGCCAAATAAATTCAAAACCACATCAAGAGGCTTGACATTTGCTTCTTGGAACACTTTTCTAAACACCTTTAGATGGTCTTGTGCTGTCACTACATTGTTCCCTAGGAATGTTGAAAGTTTATCTATGACTTTATCTAGTATATCTTGAGGATATCCAACAAAAGATGAAAATCCAAGGGTTTGTAGATAACATCCAACCAAGGAGTAGCCATAGTGCTTGCAATGATAGATTGTCTACATTACTAAAAAAACAAGTACCTTATATCTTCAATAAAATCAAAAGTTTGAGTACCTGAATTATGTGATGCTCAGGTTGGATTGTTCCTCGACTTTTGTAATATATTTATGGTTCAACAAGTAGTGGAACAAGTTTTTGTGAGGAACTTATTATGGAGTAGCTCTTCAAATTTTATTCAAGTGGAGTCACCAAATGAGACTTCAGATTTAGCTTTATCTCCTCTCATCAACTGACTTGAAGCATGGTCTTTAGATTTTCAGAAAATGGACTTTATCCTTGGCAGCGATGCCAATTTGTTACCTTGCAAACCAAAAATTTAAGTTATAAATCCCTAAAAACAAGTGCCACTCTATTAGGATATTTAGACACTTATGAGTTAGGTAAACAAGTGTCACTCTATTAATATATTTACACTCAAGAGTTAGTTAATTTCAACTTGATCTAATGGCTCTTTAGGTAAAGTGTGTTTATTTAGTGTGCTTTTGTGATTATCTAATCCAATGATCACGATTATGTGTTAGACATAAAGTGATCCAATGGTTCTTCTTCTCCTCAACACTAATAACACTTGATCCATGAATTACAACTCAATTGGTCCATGATCTCTATTTAAAGAGCATGGGTGGTCATTTGTCGATGATCGATTGTGAGAGATTCATATATAAACTATTTTTTTTTTGGATTAATATATTGCCTCAAAGAGATGCATTGGTTGGTTCCATGGAATGTTTCCCTCTTTGAGGGTTTTAAACACATAATACAATGGTGTACTAAATTTCGATCTATTTATTTGAGTGGTTTCCTTAAGGTGTTCACATGTGTGGATATACCCCATTTATCAAACTTAAAAATAAAGTTTTAGAAATGTTTTCATATTACAAGGCCCTTGTAGAAAAATAATTTGGACATCGACTTCAAAAGTTAAGAACAAATGATGGATATATTTCTTCTTGAAACCAATTTTTCTAGATGTCATTTTCACCCCAATGTCTATGCCAAGAAAGTGGGTAACCATCTCATGTGAAATCTAGGGTTGAAGAATAATTTTGAAATGAAAAACTTAAGACATTTGCATTATTTTCTTGGCCTCCAAGTCTTCCAAACCAAGGAAGGAATTTCTCTCTCCTAGATTAAGTATGCATGTGACCTTCTTCATCACTTTCACATGGAAGATTGTAAACCAATTCGATCTCCCTTCTAGTACAAAGTCAAACTTGTTTCCACTTGTACTACACTCGAAGTAGATATCACTTTGTACCATCAGTTAGTTGGTATCCTTTTGTAGTTGACTCATACCTATCCTAGTATTTTCTTTGTTGTTGGTATTATTGCCTAGTATATGTAAACAACCCATGAGAGCCATTGGAAAGCAACATTTGGTATATCACAGGTACACTGCAATTTTTGGGCTACATTACAATTTAGGGGGAACTCCCTTGTTGGTTGGTTTCATTGATTCTAATTGGGCCAACAACATTCATTCTTAGAAATTCTACTGTAGGTTATGTTTTCAATTTTTCTTTTGGACTTGTTACTTAGGCTTATAAGAAGAAATGTTCCCTTGCTCTTTTTTCAGCAAAGAAGAGTATCAAGTCACTTAATGCAAGTCAAGAAGCTTTTGGATTCAAATTGCAACATCTGACCACACTCTAGTGCTATAATCAAAGTGCCATTCATCTCACCAAATCCAATTCAACATCAACATAGTTAACACATTGAGCCACATACACTCCATCAAAAAGCTTCTTCAAGATTTCGTTCTTGAAATGATCTATTGTCATACAAATGATCAAAATGCAAACATTTTCACAAAGACTCTTACAAAAGTGAAGTTTTCCCAACTTTGATCTATGTTAGGAGTTCAAGAAGTTGTCTTTAAGGGGGGATAAGCTCTATTGCCTCCTTCCTTCTCCTATTGTGTCACCTTTGTAAATCCTTCAATCCTATCCCAAGTTTCTCTTAAGGGAGGATGCAGTTAGGATATTTAGAAACTTTGGAGCCATTTAATTTTAATTCAGTCTAATGTGTCTTTAGGTAAAGTGTGTTTCTTTAGTGTTTTTGTATTTATCTAATCCGATGGTCACAATTATGTTTTAAACATAAAATGATCCATTAGTTTATCTTCTCCTTGATACTAACGACACTTAATTTGTGGCTCAATACCTAATTGATCCATGATATCTATTTAAAGAGCATGGAAGGCCATTTTTTGATGCTCAATTGCGAGAGATTCATATGTAAACCTTTTGTTTGCATCAATATATTGTCCCAAGTGGTTTATTTGGTCGAGTTCGTGGACTATTTTCCTCTTTTAGGGTTTTAACCATGTAATACATGTTTCCTTAATGTGTTTGACTTGTGTGGATATGCCATGTTTATACAACATGACCTTGGGTAACTTAGGACGGTTTCCCAATTTAACCACATTAACACTTACTCTCACTTTAAGTCAGTTCTCCTCTGGAACAAAGAGGAAAACCTAAGAAATATTATGATATTATTTAATATAAGTTTTATATACATAAAAGATAAACTTATGCATAGGTAACTTAATATAAAAAAATAACATAATATAATAATTAAAAGTCATACATTGTAATATGCCTAAGGTCTATTATGTTTATTATCATAATTTGGGAAATACGTATCATGTCATCATAAGTCATAAGGAAAATACCATGTAATAATAGTCATAATATGATTATGTAATGTATCATTAATATGTAATAATTACAAGTCATTTCCTTTGCCAAGGACACGACTTATCACCCGTCATATATATATATATATATATATATATATATATATATAGATATGCACACTCATTGTATCACAAGACATGTCAATGAATAATGAATACTAATTATCTCTTGTGGAATATATGGATTTGTCCTTTTTTTTTATGGATGCTCAGGTGAAGTAACCAATAGGTTTGCTTCAAATAGTATCATAGTGGTTTTTCCGCTAGTCTGTGGTCAAGTATATATTTTAGGTTGTCACACTAATCTCTGATCAAGTTTCTTTTTCCAATGGCATTAAAAAAACAAGAAAAGTTTTGCAAATAATCTCCAAGATAGTGGCCCACTCTTTATTCTCATAATAAACAAAAAAGAAGAGGAGAAGATTTTATTTTTTTTGTCAAACAAAAGTGCACATAAAAATGTATAATTCAAACAAAACTCCATAGTTGACAATAAATAAAGTTAATTTCCATGTGCATGGTAAGAAAACATCATTAAAAAAAAAAGTTTCCAAGTAACTTTAAAAGTGCATGTAAAGAAGTATCAAACCAAACAAGGATTCCATAGTTGACATAAATAAAGTTAATTGTCATGTACATAGTAAAAAAAAATAACTAAAAAGGGAAATTTCCAAGTGTTTTGAAGTACACGTGAAGAACTATCAAGTCAATCACACACACACAACGTAAAGGGAGAAATTTTTTCACGAGGATAAGAAGTTTGAGACATTGTGAGAAGTCACCGAGTTACTACAAGTATATAAAAAGTTGTAAATAAAATGTTGATAACGTGAAAGTATCGACAAACAGTGAAATATTAAAGTTTGTTTTCTTAAGATATATTTTTAAGGTCAAATATTATTATCAAAAATATATTCTAAGGTCCAATTAAACGGTTATAAATTTAATCCCTTAGTTCAATCAAGAGAAGAGTCTAAGTGAAGAAATAACCCTAGTGTGGAGGCTAAAAGATAAGGTCAATCATTATTTTAAATCCAAACTAATTTTGGTAAAAAATAATATATAAAGAATTATAAAATAGTTAAATTTATATTTCAAAAGTGAAGGCCTTATTTAAAACCTATAAGGAGATATTAATTTGAAGTTGTGTGTAATATTTTTTTAAAGTGGATTTTAATAAAGAGAAAGATTGTAGGTTTTCTAACACAAGAATTTCAAGTGCATCCCTTGGATTATTAAAACTGAAAGGGAATTTTAAAATAAAGGATATTATCATTGGTATTTGCCTATACAAAGAAGAAATTATATTGATGTCAATTTGGCGAATCAATTGTTAATTATAGATTCAAGTATATTCCTAAAGGAAGACATTTATGGGAACGAAAAATTTGAAATTCAAAACTTACAACTATCCATTGAATGATTATAAATTTGTATCCCAATTTCATGTTGTAAAATTTATCAATTTTAATGATGTTGATATATTTCTAGATTCTAACTAGATGAAAATATTGTGGAAGTTCATTCTAAATACAGAAAGGAAAATTTTGACAATCTTCTATGAGGGAAATAAGATAACACTACAAGATTTCACAGTGGAGTCATGCATAGGAATTCCCTCATCAAAAAATATATACCAAATACAAAATGATGCAATTCAATGCGACAAAAAATATCAAGGGAAACAAGATACAAAAATTCACAAATTTTAACAATAGATAAAAGACCAACAACAACAAAATAACAATATAAAAAAAAATCACAAAAAAGAGACTGAAAATATCATTAAAAACCTATCATTCAAAGATAATGAAATTTCTCGTTTGAGAAATTATAATAAAACTCTACTTGTAGAAATGAATAAGTTGAAGAATGAGAAAAAGGCGCAACAAAAATCCCAAAACATGGATGTTGGAAGCAGGCAAAAGTGGAAAGAAAGGTGATTTCGGGAAAAGAAAGCATGCACGAGGAAAGCGACAACTGGAAGGAAGAACATCACACGTGCATGCATGGAAGACCTAACAACGTTAGGGTTAGGGTTTTTGCAATGTATTGTAATGAATGAAGATGCATAAATGTATAAATAGAGATACCTAGGTCTTATAGAGAAAAATGGGAATAACGAATGCTATGTAATATTTTGTTGTATGACCTAATTTTGTAAGCTATTGAGCTAGAGAGGACCGTGGAGGGTAGATATTAAGGGTTAGATAGCAAGCTGAGGAGCTTGATACGATCTAGTCTGCCTCATAATATATCTTAACCCGAATGAGAAAAGTTGTAAAGTGCGCAACATTGTAGTGATAGAACGACTATAATAAAAGAGCTAAGAGCCAGATCTTTGTGGACGTAGCCCATGGGGGGTGAACCACGGTAACATCTATGTCATATGATTGAATGCATGTATTTATTTATTGTCTTCAGTAGGTATAGATGTGCTAAATGAATGAATTATTATATTTCCTACATAATCGTAATAACAATGTATTGCGTTAATAAGTTATAATAGAACTCTCAATGCACAATTCTTAGATCTTCCACTCAATCCTAGGTTGCAAACACATGAGTCTTGCAGCCACCCATTAATACTATCTCGGGTGAGACAACGCAGTGCACCCTGTGTGTTGCGTTTCCTTCTGGTTTACCAGGAGGGTCGATAATTTTAGAGGCTTTGTTGGAAACCTGAATAAACATGAACCCTAGGTCACTCAATACAAACTCAGACAGGATATATATATCTAGATAACCAAAAAATGGTTTCGTTTTTGTTGGTAGGAACAATAGAGGATTGTGCAGATGAGATATGTTGAAGATATGGTAAAATATACGTAATATCTGCGGGAGGCAGATCAAGAGAATACTAAAGCAGAGAAGAAAGAAATGATCCACTAGAAGGGGATGTTGAGACCGTGTAATCCCACAAAAGAAAAGATTGAAAGCTGGCTAAGAACAAAAGAGCTGGAGTTTGCACAAAAAGATAATAGAAACCCTAGAGTAACACCCCGCAAATATCTTGAGATATACATATTTACTGATTTGCATGAAGTCTTTTTCTGTGATTTTCCACACTTGTTGCAGGAGTGGATACTAAGGTTGAAGGATATCCATGCAACGAACTGGATCTGACAGTTAGATTGGACCCTAGTACAGATTGAGCAGTTACTGCAGGTGAACAACGAATTCATTCGCGTAGTAGATTTTTGGCTCGACAGTATTGTGGCAGGCTTTATAACAAAGTTTGTAGTAGACACAATGAAGTCGTACAATGCAATGGAACAAGAGTTTCTACGTGAACCTTAGGGAAGGTACATTAGATCGTTGTATACTTCTATTAAAATACTACTATACAAAAAAGGTGTAACGACAATGGAGTCAGACAACTAAACTTCCTTGCGTGCATGGGGGAAGGGGGGAAGCACTAATAGAAAAAGGAGAAATGGAAGGAGGAAATGATACAGGAAAGAAGGAGGAACCCTTGGACCCAATCATGATGGATGACGACCAGATCAAGCGGATCATGGCGACAACTGGAAAGACGCGTAGCAGATAACTCTACCAATACAAGGTGAATATCAAGAACATAGTCATAGCCGCGAGGGAAGGCTTGGAAAGCGATGAGGAAGAGGATCTATGAAATGTGGAGCATATTGAGGAAATCCCGGGCATACCATATGAGAGGAAGACAAGAGGTCTAAGAACGAGAAGAGAAGGCAACAATCCTATCCATATTAATGTCAATGTGGAACCCATAAACCCATGTGCGACTAATACACCGTCGTTTAGACAACCAAAGTTTGGAAGAAGTCAGACAAAAAGAAGTGCATCTACACAAGGAACAAAAACTGGAGGAGCCAGTTCAGGCAACACTAGTCAAGTATCTACACCACGCGGAGGTAGTAGTTCAGCGTTCAGAATGGCAGGACACGATCCCACCATCAAGTTACTAAAATTTAAAGGAGAAGCGTCGGAGGACCTAGAAAAACATTTTTTCATCCGTGAGAATATTTGGGAAGAAAAATAGATCACATACGAAGATACTAAACTAGCACAACTAGTGATTACATTAAGGGATCACACATTGGATTGGTACATGAGTTTAGCTACAAACAATTCACCAGGGAAAACCATAAAAATTGCAGATATCAAGAAGTTGTTGATAAACGAGTTTCAAAAGCCAAGTTCAGAAGATCAGTACATGAATGAGATGATCGAAATTAGACAGAAACTGAGAGAATCTGTATGGGAGATTGACCAGAGATTCAAGCGACTAAAGGGAAAGTTGAAATATCTCATGACTGATATGCAACATAGGCACCTGTTTTTCAATTCACTGCTCCCACACTTAGAATATCCACTGCAACAACAAAAGTTTCAGGCGCAGGAAGAGGCTCTGCAGGAAGCCTTCCAACTGGAATAAAACTAGTATCAACAAATGAACCCAGCCATCGAAGAACTGAAGGAGGATTTGAAGAACCTAATGTTCCATCTAAACCAGAATAAAAGTAAGGAAAAACGAGAAGTCGTTTGGTGTACTACATGTAGGACTGAAGGGAACCACAAGAAAGAATGTCCAACATTCGCGTAGTATATGGAAGTAGGAATGATGAATCCGTTACCAACAGGAGGAATATGGTGCAAAATTTGCAAGAAATCGGGCCACGATCCATATCAATGCCCAATGATGCAGAAATACCAGACAATCCCAAAGAGTTCATATTTCAACTTTTGCAAGTCAGTGGGCCATGATGACAAAGATTGTAGAACTATGGAATTGATGCAAGAGAGGACATCATATGCATATAGAGTGTAGGCATAAATGATGACTGGGCAATCCACACCATAATTTAACCAAGTCCAACCCCATACAACACTGTGCAACAACAATATAATACTGCACAACAACCATATAATACTGCGCAACCACAGTACAACACAACACAACCTCAGTACAATACCGTGCAGTATAATCAGGCACCTCAGTATAACGTGCTGAGAGGAGATCGAGTGGGCTACAGAGGTGGAGGATGAGCAAGAGGGGGTTTTGGAAGAGGTCGAGGACCAGTGGTATGCCACAATTTCCAACAACTGGGACATTATGCAAGGGAATGTCCACTTCCACCAGCAAAGTGTTTGTATTGTCATGCATCAGACCATTATACAAAATAATGTCCGACACTATTAGTAAATTTCCAGGAAAAGAGGAACCAGAACAACCAGAATGTTCAGTGGATTTCAACCGAAGCGAGGGATGAAGGACGAAACATCAACATAGTTACTCATGGAGGAGATAAAATAGGAAATGACGCAGTCTAACAAGAGCCAGTACAACACCAATGGGTGAAGAAGAACACTGAACCAAGGAAGAAGTTTGACGTGCAAAATGAGAAGGAGATATTTAAGCAAGCCATACAAGAATTTCAGAAGGACGACATTACATCGACTTCAATTGCGAAACAAAACAAGGAAGCACCAGAGTATGATATGCCTCTGTTATTGGATCATACCAAGAAAATGAAATCCATGGGACAAGTAAGTACAATCAAAGGCTTTCTGCAATCATGTGTAAAAGTAGTAAATGATCCATCATCTGTCAAAATATTGCAAAACATACTAGAAAAATGTAGTATAGAGACGAAAGGCGAACTAGAACAAAAAACTGTCAATCACCTACATACAAGGAGAAGAACAAGTAGGGAGTTCAGACTGAATGCCAACATCAGATATTTCAACATGGGATATATCATACTGGATCTAGGATATGAAGTTAATGTATTACCAAAGAAGACATGGCAATGCATGGGAGATCCCACATTAGGATACTCACATGCTCAACTGAAATTAGAAAACCAACACAGAGTCCTACCAATTGGTAGGCCGAAATGAGTAACAGTAGACCTGGATGGAGTGCGCACTAAAGCAGGTTTTGAAGTGATTGAAATAGTGGACGACACAACACCATATCCAACGTTGCTTAGTTTAGATTGGGAGTTTGACAACCAGACCATAATCAATTTGAAGATAAGGAAAATGACATTTGAGTCAGGGGAATACAGGGTCATCACGCCATTAGACCCATCAGGAGGGGAAAGGTTTGTAGAACCTACTTTCTAAGACTTAGAGTAAATCAGCCAGTTGTACAGAATAACTGCGCGCGATGAGGATTACGTGAACCCAGTTGTAGATGGGATACTCAATTGGTGGAGCATTACTTCATGTGCAACAGACTCAGATACCGGGTTCAAGAACTGGCAAACAAGGCTACACAAAGTTTCCATGAGAATATGTGCATGTATAGACCACGTAGTAAGATGGGTAGGCACAGAAATAAGGGAACCACCCAATTTCCAAAAAATAAACGATCTGGAAGTATTATTGGCACAGTATGGAAATGAAGTTTTAGATAATCAGAGACTCTTAGCACTTGATATAAAACTCAAGGCCACACCTGCAAGATGGCGGGGCGCACACAAAGAGACAATTAGAAATTGGTACCAATGTAAGTGGTTACTGCGCATAAGGTTCGACGCAAAACATAAAGACAACAAGAAGCAGAGGTACGATGGACAGGGGGCACTAGTAGAACACTTGGAGAAGTGCAGAACGCTATGGAAAATGACAGCCACACATGAATGGCCTCATCATTTCATACACACATTAGAGGGCATACCAACAAACTGGTATACAAGCCAGGAATTGCGCAAAGGAACTGCGACCTGGACAACATTGCAATAGAATTTTATAATCACTTTTTCATTCAAGCATGAAAAACCAAACATAGATGCAACTCTTAAAAAGATAAGAGGGATGATATTCATCAAGGAACCAGAAGTCAAATTCATAATAAAAGAACAACAGTAGAACAAATAGACAGTTAAGGAACTGTTGTCATGTTACCATGTGCACAAGGACACACCAGAGGAAGACGATCCATGCAATATTTAGATAGAGGAAGAGAAAGGCGAAAGAGAAGTGGAGGGTCCAACTATAGAATAAGAATTCATTGTTGCATCGATCAAGGTGAAGAAAGTCAACACTGGGACAGTCAAGAATCCCAAAATGGCCAGCATTGGAGATTACTGGGATGAGAAAACAATAGAAAGCATAACCGAGTTATTGCACGAGTACAACGACCTATTTCCCACAAAATTTATAGAGATGAAGGGTATAGCAGGAGATCTAGGAGAAATGAAGATACCACTCAAAGATGAAGTGAGGCTGATCAGAGAACGACCATACACATTGAACCCAATCTATAAAAAAAAATTCAAAGCTGAGATCGATAGTATTCTCACAGCCAGAATCATAGAACCAGTGGAAGAATTAGAATGGATAAGCCCGATGGTAGTTCAGGAAAAAAAACGAGGGATACATATATGCTCAAGTTAAGGAAGCTGAACGATGCATGCCTACATGACCCGTTCCCTACACCTTTCACGGATGAAGTGTTGGAGAACGTAGGAGGACACAAAGTTTACTCATTCACTGATGGATTCTCAGGCTACCACCATATCAAGATAGCACAGGAAGAAATATACGAGACCACGCTTTCTACAGAATGGGGATCCCACCAGTACACAGTCATGTCGTTTGGACTGAATAATGCACCAGCAATATTTTCCAGAGTAGTCATTGCCACGTTTAAGGAATTTATCCACCAGTTTCTAGAGGTATACTTGGACGATTGGACAATCTATAGCTTATTGAAAGACCATGTATAGGTCTTATGAATGGTGTTAGAAATATGTAGGCAGTGCCAGATATCGCTAAACATAAAAAAATGTATATTCGGAACATCGTTTGGGATACTATTGGGCCATATAGTATGAAAACAAGGTTTACTAGTAGATCCTGCAAACATTGCAATAATTGTTAACTTGACACCACCTAAAATAGTTCGTCAACTAAGAGAGACATTGGGACACACATGATACTACAAAAAGTTTATCAAAGGATACTCACATATTACCGTGCCAATGGAAAAACTGTTAAGAAAAGATACAAAGTTTCAGTGGAACGACGTTTGTCAACACAGTCTGGATACGTTGAAAGAAAAAATGGTCACCACGCCAATACTAGTATTTCTAGACTGGGAGAAGACATTCCATGTACATGTAGATGCATCATCCATAACACTTGGAGCTATCTTGGTGCATCCAAGAGCGGGAAATTTGGATCACCCTATAGCCTTTGCGAGCAAAAATCTATTAGAATCAGAACATAAATACAACACCACAGAGAGAGAAGGCCTAGCTATGGTCTACGCACTACATAAGTTCAAACATTACTTATTGGGAAAACACTTTAATATGTTCACAGATCACTCAACCCTAGAATACCTAGTCAACAAGACAATGTTGGGGGGGAGAATATGTCAATGGCTACTACTATTTCAATAATTTGACTTTGAAGTAATAGTCAAGCCAGAAAAATTGAATGCAGGACCTGACCACCTATCAACGGTCACAAACATGGAAGAACCTATGAATTTAGAGGGCAACTTCCCGGACGCACAACTATTTTCAGTCTAGATCGCTGATGGATACTTTGCAAATATCATTCAATACTTGAGCATAGGTACCGCGCCGTAGGAATACAACACCGTGCAAAAGAAAAACCCGGTAGTCTGGGCTGCAGGCTATCAAATGATCGTAGGACATTTATACAAAATGGGTGCAAATAACATCCTACGAAGATATGTGTTAGAACACAAAAGACTAAGAGTTTTAACAGAATCTCATGAGGGAATAATAGGAGGACATTACGCAGGCAAAGCTACTGCACAAAAGGTATTGCACGTAGGACTATGGTGGTCGACCATCTACAAAGATTCGAAGGAGTACTATGAGAGATGCAACGTCTGTCAAAGGGTTGGTAAACTCAACAAAAGGGACGAGATTCCACTATGACCATAGGTAACATTGCAGGCATTCGATAAATGGACAATAGACTTTGTGGGACCAATCAACCCACCAACAAAAAGAACAAGAGAAAGGTACATCATCACCATGAAGGAATACCTAACAAGATGGCTGGAAGCAACACCAATGAAGGATTGCAGTGCAAAAACAACAACACACTTTCTATTTGAAAAAGTATTCACTAGATATGGATGCCCAAGAGTATTGATGAGCGACCAAGGAATGCACTTCATAAACAACACTATCAAGGTTATGACCGAAGAGTTTGAAGTCCATCATCATAATAGAACACCATATCACCCACAGGCAAATGGCATGGTAGAAGTGTTTAACAAAATCCTTCAAAATGCACTGGCAAAGATCTGTAATGTCAAAAGGGATGATTGGGATCTTAAAATACCAGTAGTGTTGTGGTCCTACAGGACTACGTGCAAGAAGTTGACAGGGAACACACCATTTAAACTGGTATATGGCCAAGAAGCAATGGTGCCATTAGAATTTATGGTACCTAGTTTGCACGTAGCAGCAATTACACACATGATGGAATGAGGCACAATATAGGAGAGACTAAATCAATTGATGACCATGGAAGAAGATCGGATCCTAGCAGGGTTCCACCAACAAGTTCAGAAAGAAAGGGAAAAATCTTGGCATGAGAGACACATCAAGAAGAAAACCTTCAAGGAAGGATATTTAGTGTTGATGTATGACAACAAATCCATTCATCACCCAGGAAAACTCAGAATGCA
>JZKD02S1610418.1:7139-17853 GCA_000966675.3 Picea glauca
TTTGTATAGTTCATAATTTGTCTAAAAGAAGTCTTTGACTGAGTTTTAATGCTGATGCTATTTGCTGTTGTAAAAGTTCAGAAATTCCTAAAGCTGAATAAACACTTTTTCCTCCTCAAAACTGTCTAATTTTTTGAATAATTCTTCAAGTGTTTATGCACATATTTTTGTGCCAAATGTGGGTTACTGTCTATTGTTCATAATTGTATTTCGTTTCTATTTTATTTCAAAACTTTTCTATGGGTATTTATGTCCATAAAGAACAATAGTATGGTTGTTGTATCTTTATAGGAGGTTGAAATCTAATTTAGTCTAAGTGGTATCCTGAAATAAGATGTATTTTAACAATTCTAAGCCTCCATTTCTCCTTTGTGTGTTAGAAGTGCGAAATCCAAGCTACCTTGAACTTGTCCCTCCTCATTCCATGTGCTATTTCCATGGCGAATGCGTACTAATCTATTTGTTTCTTTTTCTCTTGCTTTGTCTTCTTCTTGTCTCTCAAAGTCCACATTCAAAACCTTGTATGTTCCTCTAAATTCAAGTTGTCTTCTTCTTCTTAGATAAAACCCTGAAATATAGCCTCAATTGAACTCCCTAGGATGATGTTGAGTTAAGGAAACCCCTTATTTATGTTGAAGACCCTCACTCCATCTTCATCTTCTACAATGTTGTGAGTATTGAGCAACTGCCATGGTAGAAATAATGATTCAAATGGGATTGAGAGTCGTCCAAAAATTCAATTCCTATGCCTATCACTGATCCAAATGGATATTGGTGGCCACCCACCTTCTCCAATTGGCTCAAAACAATTTTTTGACAATTTTGGCAATTTACTATTTTTAGCAGTTTTAACTTCCAGGCCCATTTTGAGGGCCTAAACGAAGGTTTTTCGGGATCAAGCTCCTCAATGATACTCAAAGGCATGATTGAGCCCCCAAAATGAATCTCCTTGATGATACCTTTCCAACGGGATATCACACACCTAAAACGAAGATCGTATGCAAAAGTTACGACCCTGGGAAGTTGATGTACTAACTTACTGAAACGGGCCCAACATGACTTTTGGCACTTCATCTCCTAGGGTTAGGTTTTTGGATGTCTAGGGTTTTTGGCATTCTTTCTTATTGTAAAAAGACCTTCAGAGCCTCATTGTAACCCTCTTCTTTTGAATGCGCATTTCCGTCACATCTCTTCTCAGAGATAAGCCGCCACCATTCCAGCAAGCTTATTTTCGTTGCATTTTACAATTTTACCTTATTTCGTTATTGAATAGAAAACCAGTTTTACTGTATCTCTGTTATTTTGTGTTAAGAACCTGTTAATAATATGTAGTCATTTTGTTCAGGTCATAAAATCTGGATCAATGGTATCAGAGCGGCCTACTCCTTGTCATCTTAATGCATGTCCCCAACAAGGTCGGAGTACAAAGATTTGGGTCTCGAGCTTGTTTCTCTTGAGGAAAGAATCTCTCGCACACCCAAGTGACCTCTCATGGAAGGAGAAAATAAAGATGACATAATAGGAGATCCTTTCAAACTATTGATTGAGGAATCCCTCACGCAAAAAAGGAACGGGATGATGGATAGTTTCACGCAAATCCTTTGGCGGATACCAACAAGATATGCATCTTCTTCGAACGGAGGCGTCGCCCCCTTCAAGGTACAAATAAACTTCGATATTCCTATATTTGAAGGTCATATAGACGCAGATGTTGTAGACAAGTGGTTGAATCTACTAGAAGGGTAGTTTTTTGTCCATAACTTTTCGAATAAATAAAAGATTACTTTTGCGCTCTTCAAAACCATTCCCCATGTCAAAGATTGGTGGGAAACTTTCTGTGAGCAAAAGGAAATAGAGGAAACCTCATTATTTTCAGTCATGACCACATGGGAATCCTTCAGGGATGCTATTAAGGAACAATACTACCCTGTGGGAAGTTATGACGACCTGTATACCAAATGGACCACACTGCAGCAAGAAAGAGACAAAGCAGTGCCAGATTTCACAAATATCTTCCATACCTTGCACACCAAGTTGGGTATCAAAGATTCAGAGCGACATTTGGTTCTCAAGTATCATGGTGCTCTACATAGATACATCCAGACCAAAATGGAATTTTTGGGCATCTTATCCTTGGGCGCGGCCTACCGATATGCTGTCAAAATCGAGCAAAAGCTCAAACAAAAGACACGACAATTTCGGCTTGGGAATGCCGCACAAAAAAAGCCAGGAAAGGGTGGCCCTAACCCACTGAACAAAGGACAAAGAAAAGATGGATAGTGTCAGGACAACCAGTCCAAGCCACAAGCAAAGAAGGACACCAGAAAGAAAAATAAAGATACTGGGAAGTGGTGTGACTTCCATAAGATCCCTTGGCATAACATTGCTGACTGCCACTCAAAGAAGTCACTCGTGGCTGAAGTGAAAGCCTCTGAATCAGATGCTGATTATGACTCTGAGCTAGAAAAATAAAGGGGAAGACGAATCATTGACGCGGAACCTAGTGCCACCGTTGCTACCACCAAGCTCCAACCTGGTGAACCAGACGAGACAGAAGAAGGAGAATGCCTCTTCCATTCATAGATGTGGGTAAAAGGAACCCCACTGCACTTCATCATTGATAGCGGTAGCCAAAATAACCTCATATCAATAGAGGTCATCAAGTGGCTGGCTCTACCAACAATGCCACACCCACAACCGTACACCATTAGATGGCTCCACTAAGGAAGCAATCTCCGTGTCAGCCAACAGTGCCGACTATCGTATGACATCAAGCCCTTCAAAGACGAGGTATTGTGTGATGTTTCTCCTCTCAAAGTTTGTGATGTTCTTTTGGGCCAACCTTATTTATGGAAACGTCATGTTGTATATGAGTCTAGGCCTCGTAGTGTTATTATTACTTTGAACAAGAAATTGTACAGGATACCCAAGGTAGTCCCACCTAGTGCTATCTCCTTGATCTATGCTAAGCAATGCAGGAAGGTCATCTCTCGGAAGTTTGTCTTCTTCGTGATTCACTCTCAGAATAAGAAAAATATCATAGCCACATCCAGGGTCTCTGCAGCCGACCTCTCCACATAGCAGAAGCAAGTAGATAAGGTCGTGGAAGAATACTCAGATATCTTCTCCTCACCTACGAGGGTACCTCTGCATTGCTAGGTCAAGCACCCCATCGATCTGACCCCCGGAACACCGCTACCCAATGGGCCAGTATATCATCACTCTTTGTTAGAGAAAGAGGAGATCAAGCAACAGATCCAAGAACTACTCCATAAGGGGCACATCCGCCCCATATCATCACCTTGCGGGAGCCCAATCATGCTGGTACAAAATAAAGATGGAACCTGAAGACTCTGTATTGATTATTGGGCTCTGAATAAAATCACGATCAGAAACCAGTACCTGATTCCCCGAATTGATGACCTCCTTGATCAACTCACGGGAGCCAAATACTCCAGTAATATTGATCTGAAGTCTCGCTACCGCCAGGTCTCGATAGAGCAGACAGATGTATGGAAGACCACCTTCAAGTCAAAGGAAGGATTTTTTGAATGGTTGGCCATGCCCTTTGGTTTGAAAAATGATCTAGCCACTTTCATGAGGATGATGAATGATATCCTGTGACCATTCACCAATAATTTTGTAGTGGTGTATCTGGATGACATTCTAATTTACAACAAGACTTGGGCCGAACACTTGTAGCATATTCAGCAGGTTCTGCACACCCTGCGACAACACAAGCTATACGCCAACTTGGAAAAATGTTCCTTCGGAATGGATAGGGTCCATTACCTGGGATACATCATTGATCAACATGGTGTACATGTGGATCCATCCAAGATCCAATTCATTCGTGACTGGCCATCCCCAACAACACTCACTGAGCTTCGGAGCTTCTTGGGCCTTGCCAATTTCTACTGCAGGTTCGTGTTGGGTTTCTCCCATATTGCATGGGCCCTCAGCCAAATAAACAGGGGTGGTGGTAAGGAAAAATTTTCATGGGGCCAGTCCCAACAACAAGCGTTCGATGATTTGAAGCAATGCTTGTACTCAACCCCAGTACTTTCACTACTAGACCTGCAACATCCTTTTGAGATCAAGACATATGCTTCAGACTATGCTATGGGCGTCGTTCTCACCCAACATGGCCACCCTGTGGCCTATCATAGTGAGACACTGTCCGTAAGTACCCTACTTATGAAGAAGAAATGTACTCCATTGTGAAAGCATTCCACCAGTGGAGACATTACATTCTTGGGAAGGAGATAGTCATACACACTGATCATAAGCCACTGTAGTTCATGCAAACACATGGAAAATTGCAGAATGACCGCCATCAAAAGTGGTCCACATACTTGCAGCAATTCCACCTCAACATCAAGTATAAAACAAGAAGCACCAATCACGTCGCTGATTGCCTCAGCAGACTGCCAGTCGCAGCACTCACCACAGTGCTAGACTCTTGTGGCCATGAGACATCTAGATGGCCCCAACTCTATGAGATAGACCCTGACTTTGCCACCACCTACCAAATGTTGGGTGCAAGCGCAGTTGTCGATAATTTCCATCAAGTGAGCGAGCGAAGCTGATCTGGGAAGCCCGCTACATTTGGGTGGAAGGAAACTTCGGCATTGAAAAGACAGTGGCGATGGTACATAAACATTTCTACTGGCCGAAACTTCGACAGGAGGTCAACAAGTATATCAGGTCCTGCATTGCCTGCACTATTGCCAAACCAACCACTAAGAAACATGGCCTATACACCCCCCTTCCTACTCCTGATAGGCCATGGGAATCCATCTCAATGGACTACATGTCGGGCCTCCCATCCACCGAGCGGGGAAATGACTGTGTTTTTGTGGTTGTTGATCACTTTTCCAAGATGGCGATTCTGGTTGCCTACAAGAAGAGCATCACAGTAGAGGTCACTGCCAAGCTCTGCTTTGAATGAGTCTAGATACATTTTAGAATCCCACAAACCATTGTCTCAGATCGGGATAGTCGATTTCTCAGCACATTCTGGTCGAGCCTCTGGTCACTGCTGGACACCAAGCTCACCAAATCCACGACCTTCCACCCCCAGACATATGGCCAAACCGAGGTTGTAAATCGAATGATTGTGCATATCCTTCGCATGTATAATTCAAAGCACCCTTTCACATGGGATGAGAGCCTTCCCTATGTCCAACATAGCTACAACTAAACCCTGCATAGCTCAACCAGCCATAGCCCCTTTCAAGTGGGGTTGGGATTCCAACCATTGGGACCCATAGATATTGCACTTCCCCTTGTGGTCACCTCAATCGACTCATCTCCTGCTCCAACTGAAGCTGAAAAAGCCACCCGGTTCATTGAGAGGATCTAGCACATCTGCCAATAGGTTCAATATATCCTACAAAAGTCCAATGACAAGTACAAACAACGCCATGATCAACATCGAGTGCCGCATAAGTTTCAGGTGGGCGACAAAGTTTGGTTGCACTTGCAGAAAGAACACCTTACAGGACCCCATAGGAAGCTTCACCCACTCCGTTATGGTCCATACACTATCACCAAGGTCGTGGGGGATAATTCTTTTGAGCTCAACATTCCTCCTTTCCTTGGTCTACACCCAATGTTCAACGCGGATCTCCTTCGCCCTTATTTCCCACCATTATTGGACACCTCAGAAGTAGCAGATCAAATGACACCAGCATAGCTCAACCCCAATTGCCTACAACAGGAATCCAATGATCATATTGTGGGTAGACAGATTAAGGGCACTCGACAACAAAGGATCCAACTATGTCTTCAAAGTAGGGCAGCTCCTGCACCAAGGCAAGTGGCTCACCTGGGGCCAAATTCAGTAGAAATTTCCTCATCTGATGGGGGAACTCAACACAATGGAGACCATTGCTTCCTAAGGAGGGAGGATTGATCTAGATGGATATTGGTGGCCACCCACCTTTTCCAACTGGCTCAAAACAATTTTCTGACAATTTTGGCAATTTACTATTTTTAACAGTTTTAACTTCTGGGGCCATTTTGAGGGCCTAGATGAAGGTTTTTAGGGATCGAGCTTCTCAATGATAGCCAAAGGAATGATTGATCCCTAAAAAATGAATCTCCTCAATGATACCTTTCTAATGGGCTATCACATGCCTAAAACATAGATCGTATGAAAAAGTTACGACCCTGGGAAGTTGATGTACTAACTTACCCAAATGGGGCCCAGATGACTTTTGGCACTTCATCTCCTAGGGTTAGGTTTTTGGATGTCTAGGGTTTTTTACATTCTTTATTATTGTAAAAATTCCTTCAGAGCCTCATTGTAACCCTCTTCTTGCGAATGTGCACTGTCATCACATCTCTTCTCAGAGATAAGCCACCACCATTCCAACAAGCTTGTTTCCACTGCATTTTACAGTTTCAACTTATTTTGTTATTGAATAGAAAACTAGTTTTATTGTATCTATGTTATTTTGTGTTAAGCACCTATTAATAATATGTATTCATTTTGTTTTGCTCATAAAATCCAGATCAGTCACCAACACCATTGTTGGGTGCATGTCTATTTTGAAGAAACACCTATTTTTGGAAAGGAAGACCTAATTTTGGAGCACGCGCAACAGGTGGCAAGAAAGAAACATGTAGGAAAAGAAGGAAAAGTAGCATGCAGAAGAAAATGAAACATGGAAAGCATGCAAACAAGCCTAACCATAATAGGGTTGGGGTTTTTGATAAGAATTGTAACAGCTACAAGCCTGTAAAATAGTATAAATATGAACCTAGGAGGTCTAGGTCGAAGTTGGTTATTGTTGATTGTTGAGTAATTGATTGTAATAAGTCTAGTAGAAGAGTCAAATAAGCTATTCCTTGAGGGTTATGTCATAGGATGTGGATCCTGGTGTGATCTAGGCTGCCTCATAAAGGATTCTTACCTTGATCTTGATTGTATTACTGAAATGTAATGCGTGCAACGTAAGATTTTACAATAGATTAAAGAAAAGAAAAGAGATGCCAGATCTTTGTGGACGTAGCCCCAGGGGCGGGTGAACCACGGTAAAACTTGTGTTCTGTGTGATGTATTCTTACTTTATGTTAATGGTTAGCTTATGAATGAATGATTAACTAGATGAATTAGTATGCATGAAAGAGGCTAAAGATGAATGAATCCTAGAAATACTTGAATCAATAACAACGTTAATACATAAAGAAAGATATGATACACTCTCAGATCCCCACTCATTCCTATAGTGAAAACACCTAGGTATTGCAGTCACCCACAAAAGCTATCTCGGGTGAGACTGCGCGGTGCACAACGTTGCCTTTTGGTTCACCAGGAGGGTCGATAGTTTTAGAGGGTTTTTTTGGAAGCCTATTGAGACAGAACTTGGGTCAGCACAAGAAGAGAAAGAAATATCTAAACCAAAAAATGGATTTGTTGCCTACTGGAACTACATAGGATTAAGTGGATGAGATCCATGGAAGAAACGCGTGGAGAATAAAAGTATAGAAGGGGATGTTCAGGCCATGGAATCCAATGAAGGAAGAGATTGAAAGATGGTTGAAAACAAAGGAACTTGAGTTTGTGCAGAAGAATAACAAAATCCTAAGTTAACATTGCGCAAATATCTTGACAAAAACGTGTTTAACGATTTGCATGAGGTATTTTTATGTGATTTCCCTCATTTTTTGCAGGAGTGGTTATTGATATTAAAATACAACCACCCAACAAATCGAATCAGATAGCTGGAGTGGAATCCTATGGATATCGTGCAGTTACAAGAAGTTAATAATAAATTTACGCATGCAGTAGATTTCTGGTTAGACAAGATTGTTGTAGGGTTTATCACCAAATTTGCAGTAAATACCGTGAAGTCTTACAATGCAACATAGCAGGATTTTCTAAAAGGACCCATAGGTAGGTATATCCGATCATTATATACTTCAATCAAGATTTTATTGTATAACAACGGTGTGATTACCATGGAATCAAACAACTAAACTTCCCTGCATGCATGGGGGAAGGGGGGAAGCACTGAAAGGAGGTGGAAAAGTGGAGGAAGAGATGGATAAGGGAAGGAAGAAGGAGGCCATGGACCCAATCATGATGGAGGAAGACCAGATAAAGAAGATAATGGAAACAACTGGAAAAGCGCGCAGTGGAGCACCCTACCAATATAAGATGAATAACAAGAAAAGAGCCATAGCTGATAGAGAGGGATTGACAAGTAATGAAGAAGAGGTAGAGGATTTCCGGGCTGTGGAACATATTGAGGAAATCCCATGCACAACATATGAAAGGAAAATAGGAGGTCCAAGGGCAGGGATAGAAGGCATAACTCCAATCTAGAACACTGTCAGTGTTGAACCTACAATCCCATGTGCGACTAGTACACCAGAAAGAACATTGACATTTAGACAAATGAATTTTAGTGGAATAAGAACAATAAGAAATTGATCCAATCAAGGAGAATCAAATGGGGGAGCCAGTTCAGGAAGTAACAGTCAATTATCTACATCACAGAGAGGCAATATCTCAACACAGTTCAAATTGGCAGGACATGATCCCACGATCAAATTGCCAGAATTTTGGGGAGAGGCATCAAAGGACCCTGAAAATCACTTATTCATTTGTGAGAAGATCTGGGAAGCAAAGACGATCATAGATGAGGATAAAAAACTCGCATAGTTATCTATCACGCTAAGAGACCGCACACTAGATTGGTATATGATCCTAGATGTAAATAGTCCACCAAAAGAAACAATGACTATTGCAGACGTGAAAAAACTATTGATAAACGGATATCAAAATCCTAGCTCAGAGGATCAGTATATGAATGAAATGATTGAAATCAAGAAAAAACTAGGTGATATTGTTTGGGATATTGATCAGAGGTTCAAAAATTTGAAAGGTAAGTTGAAGTATACAATTACTGACATGCAACATAGACACTTATTTGTGAACTCATTGTTGCCACACTTGAAATACCCATTAAGACAACATAAGTTCCAAACTTAGGCAAAGGCTCTACAAACATCCTTACAACTGGAAGAGAACTAGTATTAGAAGACAGATCCAACAATATATGAGTTGAAGGAGGATCTGAATATCCTAACATTTCAACTTAACTAGAATAAGGGAAAAGAGAAAAGAGAAGTTTTTTGGTGTACCACATGCAGGACAGAAGGACACCACAAGAACGAATGTCCAACTTTCGCGCAATATATGACAACAGGATTACCAAACCATTTGCCAATAGGAGGACCTTTGTGTGATATTTTTAAAACACATGGGCATGATCCATATCATTGTCCAATGATGTGGAAGTATAAGATAGTACCCAAAAGTTCATACTGCAATATTTGCAAATTAGTGGGTCATGATGATAAAGATTGTAGGACGATGGAGCTGATGAGAGAAAGAAATTCATATACTTATAGGGTGCAAGAAAAAATGATGAAAGGAAAAGTTGCACCTTAGTTCAACCAGGTATCACCACCATACAACAATGCACAACCACAATACAACAATGTGCAACCACAATATAACCTTGCGCAATATAATCAGGTACCTCAGTACAATGCACCGCGAGGAGATTGAAGTGGATACAGAGGTGGAGGACTAGGTAGAGGAGGATTTGGATATGGTAGAAGTCCAATAATGTGTCACAACTACCAACAACTAGAACATTGTGCAAGGGAGTGTGCATTTCCATCAGTGACATGTATGTATTGCTGCACAACAGACCATGACATAGAAGACTGTCCAATACTCTTGGGAAAGATCCAAGAAAAAAGGAAATAGAACAACAAGAATTTCCAATGGATTTCTATAGAAGCCAAGGAGGATGGGAGAAACATCAATATAGTCACTTGAGGAGGAGCCAAGATAGGAAGTGATGTAGTAAAACAAGATCCAACACAACACCAATGGGTTAAGAAGAATACTGAGCTACACAAGCAGTTTGATGCACGAAAAGAAAAGGAAACATTCAAGGAGGCCATACATGAGTTTCTCAAGAAAAATGTTGTGTCTACATAAGCCGTGCAACAAACTCAGAGCTTACCAATGTACGAAATTTCCTTCTTGATGAACCATACCAGTCAACCACAACCTTTAGAGCAAGTAAGTAACATAAAAAAAATTCTACAATCCTATATTAAGTTATTGAAGGATCCAACATATGTTAAGATCTTACAAAATATGCTAGAAAGATGTAACACAGAGGTAGAAGGGAAATTAGAGCAGAAAATAGTCAATCATCTCCATACAATAAGAAGAACAAGAAGGGAATTCAGACTAAATGCTAACATTGGGGACTTCAACATGGGTGATATTATACTGGACTTAGGCTCTAAAGTAAATGTATTACCTAAGGAGACATGGAAATGTATGGGAGAACCCACACTAGGCTATTCACTTGTCTAGTTGAAACTAGAAAATCAACATAGGGTGTTACTAATTGGGAGGCTTAAAGGTGTGACCGTAGATTTGGAAGGAGTGCACACTATGGAAAATTTTGAAGTAATAGAGATAGTAGATGGAACAACACCTTACCCAACATTTCTTGGATTGGATTGAGCATTTGATAAACATGCCATAATCAACCCGAAGACAAGGAAAATGAATTTTGAATGAGGTGAATATAGATTCATTGCACCATTGGATCCTTCAGAAGGAGAAAGGTTTGTAGAGCCCACTTGTTTGGATCTGGAGGAAATAAACCAG
>JZKD02S1610418.1:64699-77699 GCA_000966675.3 Picea glauca
AGGGGGAAACCTCCTTATACACCACATAAATTTACAAATACAAGATGATTCCAAATGAAAAGGTCTCCTTGGTATATATAGGAGACTAGGAGGTACAATTACAACTAATGGACTGAAGCTGACATAAATAAAATAACAATACTAATGTAATATGCCCAAATTAATAGGTAATGTGCCATTATTTAGGGCTTAACACCGAGATGGAGGAACAAACATAAAATGAAGAAAGAGCCTAAAAATATTGGCTCCACCCTGAAAGGAGGCCTCAATACATTCCATATTCATCAATGGTACAAAAGGACCAATTCTTGAGCCACTAGTGGAATTTATCCCTAGAACTCTCACCAGAACACATAATCTCCTGAATCAATAGGATGTCAGGTTTCAAGTTCAGTATCAATATTTCGAGGTAAATTTTTTTAGGTGCACCCCCAAGATCCCTGATGTTGAATGAGAGTATCTTCATCACACCCCTGAAGGAAGCGATTTCCTTTCTATAAGGGCCCTTGTGATTGATCTGAAAATGAAAGGCTTGAGTCTCTTAAAATGGCAAGTGAAATTGTATGTGCTTGGGTAATAGGATCAAGTTACAAACACATAAAACTTAATGAGTTTTATTTTACTTAATCATAAGTAGCTAAACAATCATAAAAAACCATCAAACTACACACATTAACACAAAAAAATGATAAAGGAGCTCACCCCTCTCTTGGGCTACATCTCCTAGTCCAACTTCCAATGGATCATTTTCATTAATGCTCAAAGTGTCAAAATTAGTGCTTTACAATGCTCATAATGAGAAATAGATGGCTTCAATGGCTCTAGAACGTCCAAAAACCCCTAGCTAGGCTCTTCCTACACCTGGTTTGGCCAAAAAATGAGTTGGAATCACTCCCTGGAAGTTTATCCCAATTCTTTGTTGTCTCTGCTTGCCAAAACACACCCAGAATGACTAAACCTAACCTCTCTGTGTTTTTTGTGCCAAAAAATCATCACTCACGTGCACCTTGCAAAAAGTGGCATTTTTTTGCATCGTTAGAGGCATAAGAATCTAAATGGGCAGAGGTGTCAGTTGCATGGGCGCCATGTGGCCACACCTTAGTGCCTAATCCAGATCTGTTTGAGCCTCCCGCGCAAATGATGGTCACATGTGGTGTCTACGTGTGGTATAGCCATGAGCTAGCACTGTTAGTTCCTCTACACTGAGTTTTGATCTATGGGCTTGTGGTAGGTTCGAGACCAAAGGCTGGGGCTAAGCCGCAGCTCTTTCCACATCCAAATGAATCTTGATTGAAGTTTAAATTAAGGTTTTAATGTATATGGTACAAGGAACATCGGTAGGCGGGCTAGTAGCCTGACCTATGCTATTACATCGAAACTTGTCCCAGAGGTCATGGGTTTGACCCCCGCAAATTCCAATCATTTTACACTATGGAGGGCTGCCACATGGTAGCCCATGTCTGGGCCATGTGGCACCATACCATTGGCCCTCAAAACGCCACGTGTGATAGCCGGATTGGACCACATACCATGCCAACACACCTGCCATGTCAACCTTTTCCACGTCACGACTTTCCACGTTTCAATACATCACCCTACTATGTCAGCAGTATGACCCTGCCATGTCAACAGTATGACCCTACTAGTCCATCATTACGACCTTGCCACGTCAACATTGTACAGACTGTACAATCAACAAAATTTTGCTTGTTTGACAAAGTGGAAAAAACACGATATCTCGCGCATACGACATCTCTCGCTTATGACATCTGTTTGAACCCATTCAAGTTGTATTGGGATCGTGAGGACGAGGCCTATGCACGAGTCCATTTTTAAGCAATTCTGACCACTTTAATTTTTGAGCATATTTTGATCCCCTGGATCACTCCTCCCCATTGGGAAGCTTTTGGACCTCCAAAAGACTAATTTCAGTCTATCTGAAGATGAGGGTACAGTTCCCTCACCTTTCCAACCTTAATCCATTTGGACTTTCTTGGATTTGTGGCTTTAAGAACACTAGAAGTTATTCCACATTCCCCCATTTTGAAGTTCTCATCCTTCTGTCAAGGATTGTATCTTCATGCAGTTCTGAAATGTATTATGGAGAGAAATCATCTATGGAAGGAATTTAAACATGCTCTCCTTGATCATAAATCAAAGGAGGCTCATACAATCTCAAATTATCAACATTGACAACTGCATACATTTTCATATAAGAAGGAAAATCCATACAGAAGGCATTGTTACCTATCTTTTCAAGAATCTTGAAGGGTCCATATCTAATTGGTTTCGGTTTTTTACCTTCTCCTTTAAGCCTCTATTTTCTAATGTAAATCCAAACTTCATCTCCAACTTGGAAACTTTGATCAACATGATGCTTGTCATGTCTTTTCTTGTACTTGGCTTATCTCTTTTCCAACTGTTCTTGCACCATTTGATGCACCAGCTGAATTTGTTCTATGAACTTCTTTGCTCTATCAATGTCATATTGACCATCAATAGCAATATCTTTCCCAAAGATAACATCTAAAGGAGATTTTGGAAAATAATCAAAACATGCCTCAAATGAAGATGTTTGAGTTGAAGAGTGCTTAGCCCAATTGTAAGCATGTTGAATGTAGGGTAGGTGCTCATCCCAAAGATTAGGATGCTTGCTGCAATAACCACGAAGAAGATGTACTATTGTTCGATTCACCACTTATGTTTGACCATTGGTTTGTGGATGAAAAGTTGTGCTCTTTTTCATCTCGATGTCCATGAGTGCCCATAAGCTTGACCAAAAGTTCCCAATAAATAGAGATTCTGGATCAGAAATAATGGATTTTGACAACCCAAAATGTACCCAAACATGCTGAAAGAACATTTGTGTCATTTTCTCAGCTGTAACCAGCTTCTTACAAGGCATCAAAATACACATTCTGCTGAAATGGTCAACCAAAACATAAAGATAATCATGATTCTTGTTAGACATAGGTAGACCTCCTACAAAGTCCATGGAAATGCTTTCCCAAGGATGAGAAGGAATTGAAAGTGAAGTATACAAACCCAAATTTCTATTGCTAGGCTTACTTGTAGCACATAAAGAACATCCTCTTACATATCTTGAAACACTTTCATTCATTTTATGCCACTACCAATACCTTTTCAAATTAGCCACCATCTTGCCTACACCAAAGTGGCTAACAATAAGAGAAGAATATGATTCCCTTATGATGTTGACTCTTTCACCTTGTGGAACACATAGATTTCCAAGATTATACAAAATCTTATCATGAACATGGTAATCCAATTCCTCAACTTGGTTAGAATGACATAAAGTTGCATAAACCTCTTTAGAATCAACATCTAAATCATACTGTTCAACATAGCTCTCATGCATGGTAGAATTATGCTTAAGAATAAATGAAGCACTAAAAATAGGCCTAGAAATAATATCAACAACTTGGTTATAAATTCCTTTCTTATACCTTATAACCAAGTGTAATTGTTGTAGAAAACATATCCATCTGAAGTGCGTTGCTTGCTGTAGCTTTGTTTGTGATTGTAAGTATTGCAATCTTTGATGATCTGTGTGAATGATAGTTTCTTTTCCCAACCAATAATGTTTCCATTTTTCACACTTTGCACCAATGCATACAACTCCTTATCATAAGTAGGATAGTTAATCACAACACCATTAAAATTTTCAGAATGAAAACAAATGGGCTTACCATGTTGCAACAAGACTGTTCCCATTGCATAATTGCTTGCATCTATTTGGATCTCAAATGGCTGTCTCAAATTAGGAAGTGAAAGAACTGGAGCTGAACTAATATTCTCCTTCAAAGCATCAAAATCTTCTTTTTGCTTGCCTCCCCATTGGAAAACTTGCTTGATGCTTGTCACTGCATGTAATGGAGCTGCAATTGAAGAGAAGTTAGCAATAAACTTGCTCCAATATTGGGTTTCTCCCCAAAAGATTCTTACCTCTGTCACATTGTTGGGTTTGGGCCAATCCAAAATGAATTTAACCTTGGAAGGATCAATTCTCAGTTCTCCTCCTCCAACAATATTTTCCAAGTAAACAAGTGTGGTATTTCCAAACTCACATTTAGACATCTATAAAAACAATTTTTCTTTCTTTAAGACATCCAAAACTTCATTTACATGCATAACATGATCTTCACGAGATTTTCTAAATATCAAAATGTCATCCAAGTAGACAATCACACAATCATCAAGAAAAGGCCTTAAAACATCATTCATGATTCTCATGAATGTAGCAGGAGCATTACAAAGTCCAAATGACATTACCATCCACTCAAACAAACCTTGAGTTGTTTTGAAAGTTGTCTTCCAAGTGTCTCCTTCAACAATCCTAATCTGATGATATCCACTTCTCAAATCCAACTTAGTAAAATACGTAGAATCTTTCAATTGATCAAGAAAATCATCAATTTTAGGAAGAGGATAACGATTCTTTACCGTAATCTTGTTCAAGGCCCTGAAATTTACATACATGCGCCATGTACCATATTTATTTTGAACTAAAACAATTGGTGAACCACATGGAGATTTTCTTGGCATGATGACCCCTTTGTCAAGCAACTCTTGGATTTGTTTTTTAATTTCAGCATTCTCCATGACTGACATCCTGTACATACCAATGTTTGGAAGAGGACAATCTTGTTGCTATTGTATCTCATGTTGGATACCCCTTTTTGGAGGCAATCCTTTTGGTTCTTGAAACATCTCATCATATTGGTTAACAACCTCATATAAATCATATTTCAACTTTGCATCACAACCTTAGAAAGCTTCTTTTTCAACATTGTCTTTGGGTTTGATCATCAAGAGGACAAAATTCTTACTAGCATTGACTAATCTCTTCATTTGTCTAGCATTTACAAGTGACAAATTCAACTTATTTGTATGTGCTCTAACAATGTACTCAAATCCAATTTTAAACAAATGATACTTGTTCTCATGACGATAAAAGATGGCTCTCCTATCATATAAATATGGGCTTCCCAACACAATACCACAAATATTTAATGGAATAACATCAAGCTCCACCTCATCTATAAAGTTTGCAGTGATGGAAAATCTAAATTTACACCTTATTGTCACATGCAATTTGGCATTGTCACATATCCATCCTAGAGGGTATGGTTTAGGATGTGGAGTAGTTTCTAATTTTAGTTTCTTGACAGTCTCTTCAGATATGAGGTTTTCTTGAGATCCAATATCAAAAAGAGTATCTATCTTGGAATGCTTTGAAATAACCCTTATGTGGAAAATCTATATTCTTTATTTTTCATGTTGAGTTTCATTGAGGCTACTACTACTTGAAGAACTAGTACTTGCAATAGTATCCTTACCTTGAAAACTCATGGCTACAATATTTGTTTCATCACCCAAATCAGAACCTAAATCATGTTGTGTAGTTGCAGTAGCCTTTGGTTTCCCCTTGTGGCTGAACTTTTTGGGTCTCATTTCAGCATGGAGTTTCCAAAAATGGTCTTCATCATGGCCATCCTTTGAACAATGTTTACATGAGAGTTTATCTCCCTCTTTCTTCACTGAAGCATTCTTTCTTCCATTTCCTTTGAATTTCCTCTTTCACTTGTCTCCTTTAACAAAAGGCTTCTTTCTACCCTCTTGACGTTCATTCCTCCCTCTTGCTTCCAAATGAGTTGCCTATACACAAACTTCATCTATAATTGTAGGGTTAAACATAAGTATTGTGTGCATCAAGTAACTATGCAATACTCCAATATATTTGAGTAAAGTTTCTTGAGAAGATAAATCTATACCCAAAATCAAAGCTCTTCTTCTAAATTCTTGAGTGTAGTTTTGCACACTTTTCCTTTTAGCTTGTCTAAAGTTTTTCCAATACATAATAGCTTTCTGCATATATGCTAATGGATACAACTGTCTTTTAAGTGCAACAATAAAATCATTCCAAGAGGAAAAAACTTTATCATGTTTCTTCATGTCCTCTTGAGTTTTGGCTTCCCACCAAATGAGAGCTGCACTTTCCAATCTAAGAGAATCAAGCTGAATCTTAGTTTCATCATCTTTGATTCTTTGTATCCTTCAATACACTTCAATTTAATGAATCCAGTTATCCAATTTCTCAACATTTACCTCTCCATTGTACATTGGCAATTCAAACTTAATATCAAGCTTAAGAAAAGGAGTTTGTAGAGGAATTTTACCAATTTCTTTTGAAGAATTTGGTGGTGGTTTTGAAATGGTAGAAGAGGTGGAAGATGGAGGTGAAGGAGGTGGAGTGTCACCATTCCCTCCATTTCCTTTTGGAGTTTTATCACCACTATATCCATTACCCTTTGGAGGGTTTGAGCTTTCACCTTGCAACCTTGCATTTCTTTCTTCAAATAAAAATTTCATCGTTTATGTCATATCATANAGGGGGAAACCTCCTTATACACCACATAAATTTACAAATACAAGATGATTCCAAATGAAAAGGTCTCCTTGGTATATATAGGAGACTAGGAGGTACAATTACAACTAATGGACTGAAGCTGACATAAATAAAATAACAATACTAATGTAATATGCCCAAATTAATAGGTAATGTGCCATTATTTAGGGCTTAACACCGAGATGGAGGAACAAACATAAAATGAAGAAAGAGCCTAAAAATATTGGCTCCACCCTGAAAGGAGGCCTCAATACATTCCATATTCATCAATGGTACAAAAGGACCAATTCTTGAGCCACTAGTGGAATTTATCCCTAGAACTCTCACCAGAACACATAATCTCCTGAATCAATAGGATGTCAGGTTTCAAGTTCAGTATCAATATTTCGAGGTAAATTTTTTTAGGTGCACCCCCAAGATCCCTGATGTTGAATGAGAGTATCTTCATCACACCCCTGAAGGAAGCGATTTCCTTTCTATAAGGGCCCTTGTGATTGATCTGAAAATGAAAGGCTTGAGTCTCTTAAAATGGCAAGTGAAATTGTATGTGCTTGGGTAATAGGATCAAGTTACAAACACATAAAACTTAATGAGTTTTATTTTACTTAATCATAAGTAGCTAAACAATCATAAAAAACCATCAAACTACACACATTAACACAAAAAAATGATAAAGGAGCTCACCCCTCTCTTGGGCTACATCTCCTAGTCCAACTTCCAATGGATCATTTTCATTAATGCTCAAAGTGTCAAAATTAGTGCTTTACAATGCTCATAATGAGAAATAGATGGCTTCAATGGCTCTAGAACGTCCAAAAACCCCTAGCTAGGCTCTTCCTACACCTGGTTTGGCCAAAAAATGAGTTGGAATCACTCCCTGGAAGTTTATCCCAATTCTTTGTTGTCTCTGCTTGCCAAAACACACCCAGAATGACTAAACCTAACCTCTCTGTGTTTTTTGTGCCAAAAAATCATCACTCACGTGCACCTTGCAAAAAGTGGCATTTTTTTGCATCGTTAGAGGCATAAGAATCTAAATGGGCAGAGGTGTCAGTTGCATGGGCGCCATGTGGCCACACCTTAGTGCCTAATCCAGATCTGTTTGAGCCTCCCGCGCAAATGATGGTCACATGTGGTGTCTACGTGTGGTATAGCCATGAGCTAGCACTGTTAGTTCCTCTACACTGAGTTTTGATCTATGGGCTTGTGGTAGGTTCGAGACCAAAGGCTGGGGCTAAGCCGCAGCTCTTTCCACATCCAAATGAATCTTGATTGAAGTTTAAATTAAGGTTTTAATGTATATGGTACAAGGAACATCGGTAGGCGGGCTAGTAGCCTGACCTATGCTATTACATCGAAACTTGTCCCAGAGGTCATGGGTTTGACCCCCGCAAATTCCAATCATTTTACACTATGGAGGGCTGCCACATGGTAGCCCATGTCTGGGCCATGTGGCACCATACCATTGGCCCTCAAAACGCCACGTGTGATAGCCGGATTGGACCACATACCATGCCAACACACCTGCCATGTCAACCTTTTCCACGTCACGACTTTCCACGTTTCAATACATCACCCTACTATGTCAGCAGTATGACCCTGCCATGTCAACAGTATGACCCTACTAGTCCATCATTACGACCTTGCCACGTCAACATTGTACAGACTGTACAATCAACAAAATTTTGCTTGTTTGACAAAGTGGAAAAAACACGATATCTCGCGCATACGACATCTCTCGCTTATGACATCTGTTTGAACCCATTCAAGTTGTATTGGGATCGTGAGGACGAGGCCTATGCACGAGTCCATTTTTAAGCAATTCTGACCACTTTAATTTTTGAGCATATTTTGATCCCCTGGATCACTCCTCCCCATTGGGAAGCTTTTGGACCTCCAAAAGACTAATTTCAGTCTATCTGAAGATGAGGGTACAGTTCCCTCACCTTTCCAACCTTAATCCATTTGGACTTTCTTGGATTTGTGGCTTTAAGAACACTAGAAGTTATTCCACATTCCCCCATTTTGAAGTTCTCATCCTTCTGTCAAGGATTGTATCTTCATGCAGTTCTGAAATGTATTATGGAGAGAAATCATCTATGGAAGGAATTTAAACATGCTCTCCTTGATCATAAATCAAAGGAGGCTCATACAATCTCAAATTATCAACATTGACAACTGCATACATTTTCATATAAGAAGGAAAATCCATACAGAAGGCATTGTTACCTATCTTTTCAAGAATCTTGAAGGGTCCATATCTAATTGGTTTCGGTTTTTTACCTTCTCCTTTAAGCCTCTATTTTCTAATGTAAATCCAAACTTCATCTCCAACTTGGAAACTTTGATCAACATGATGCTTGTCATGTCTTTTCTTGTACTTGGCTTATCTCTTTTCCAACTGTTCTTGCACCATTTGATGCACCAGCTGAATTTGTTCTATGAACTTCTTTGCTCTATCAATGTCATATTGACCATCAATAGCAATATCTTTCCCAAAGATAACATCTAAAGGAGATTTTGGAAAATAATCAAAACATGCCTCAAATGAAGATGTTTGAGTTGAAGAGTGCTTAGCCCAGTTGTAAGCATGTTGAATGTAGGGTAGGTGCTCATCCCAAAGATTAGGATGCTTGCTGCAATAACCACGAAGAAGATGTACTATTGTTCTATTCACCACTTATGTTTGACCATCGTTTTGTGGATGAAAAGTTGTGCTCTTTTTCATCTCGATGTCCATGAGTGCCCATAAGCTTGACCAAAAGTTCCCAATAAATAGAGAATCTGGATCAGAAATAATGGATTTTGACAACCCAAAATGTACCCACACATGCTGAAAGAACATTTGTGTCATTTGCTCAGCTGTAACCAGCTTCTTACAAGGCATCAAAATACACATTATGTTGAAATGGTCAACCAAAACATAAAGATAATCATGATTCTTGTTAGACATAGGTAGACCTCCTACAAAGTCCATGGAAATGCTTTCCCAAGGATGAGAAGGAACTGAAAGTGAAGTATACAAACCCAAATTTCTATTGCTAGGCTTACTTGTGGCACATAAAGAACATCCTCTTACATATCTTGAAACACTTTCATTCATTTTATGCCACTAGCAATACCTTTTCAAATTAGCCACCATCTTGCCTACACCAAAGTGGCTAACAATAAGAGAAGAATATGATTCCCTTATGATGTTGACTCTTTCACCTTGTAGAACACATAGCTTTCCAAGACTATACAAAATCTTATCATGAACATGGTAATCCAATTCCTCAACTTGGTTAGAATGACATAAAGTTGCATAAACCTCTTTAGAATCAACATCTCAATCATACTGTGCAACATAGCTCTCATGCATGGTAGAATTATGCTTAAGAATAAATGAAGCACTAACAATAGGCCTAGAAATAATATCAACAACTTGGTTATAAATTCCTTTCTTATACCTTATAACCAAGTGTAATTGTTGTAGAAAACATATCCATTTGAAGTGTGTTGCTTGCTGTAGCTTTGTTTGTGATTGTAAGTATTGCAATGGTTGATGATCTGTGTGAATGATAGTTTCTTTTCCCAACCAATAATGTTTTCATTTTTTCACACTTTGCACCAATGCATACAACTCCTTATCATAAGTAGGATAGTTAATCACAACACCATTAAAAGTTTCAGAATGAAAACAAATGGGCTTACCATGTTGCAACAAGACTATTCCCATTGCATAATTGCTTGCATCTATTTGGATCTCAAATGGCTGTCTCAAATTAGGAAGTGAAAGAACTGGAGCTGAACTAATCTTCTCCTTCAAAGAATCAAAATCTTCTTTTTGCTTGCCTCCCCATTGGAAAACTTGCTTGATGCTTGTCACTGCATGTAATGGAGCTGCAATTGAAGAGAAGTTAGCAATAAACTTGCTCCAATATTGGGTTTCTCCCCAAAAGCTTCTTACCTCTGTCACATTGTTGGGATTGGGCCAATCCAAAATGAATTTAACCTTGGAAGGATCAATTCTCAGTTCTCCTCCTCCAACAATATTTCCCAAGCAAACAAGTGTGGTATTTCCAAACTCACATTTAGACATCTATAAAAACAATTTTTCTTTCTTTAAGACATCCAAAACTTCATTTACATGCATAACATGCTCTTCACGAGATTTTCTAAATATCAAAATGTCATCCAAGTAGACAATCACACAATCATCAAGAAAAGGCCTTAAAACATCATTCATGATTCTCATGAATGTAGCAAGAGCATTACAAAGTCCAAATGACATTACCATCCACTCAAACAAACCTTGAGTTGTTTTGAAAGTTGTCTTCCAAGTGTTTCCTTCAACAATCCTAATCTGATGATATCCACTTCTCAAATCCAACTTAGTAAAATACGTAGCATCTTTCAATTGATCAAGAAAATCATCAATTTTAGGAAGAGGATAACGATTCTTTACCGTAATCTTGTTCAAGGCCCTGAAATTTACATACATGCGCCATCTACCATATTTATTTTGAACTAAAACAATTGGTGAACCACATGGAGATTTGCTTGGCATGATGAACCCTTTGTCAAGCAACTCTTGGATTTGTTTTTTAATTTCAGCATTCTCCATGACTGACATCCTGTACATACCAATGTTTGGAAGAGGACAATATTGTTGCTATTGTATCTCATGTTGGATACCCGTTTTTGGAGGCAATCCTTTTGGTTCTTGAAACATCTCATCATATTGGTTAACAACCTCATATAAATCATATTTCAACTTTGCATCACAACCTTGGAAAGCTTCTTTTTCAACATTGTCTTTGGATTTGATCATCAAGAGAACAAAATTCTTACTAGCATTGACTAATCTCTTCATTTGTCTAGCATTTACAAGTGACAAATTCAACTTCTTTGTATGTGCTCTAACAATGCACTCAAATCCAATTTTAAACAAATGATACTTGTTCTCATGACGATAAAAGATGGCTCTCCTATCATATAAATATGGGCTTCCCAACACAATACCACAAATATTTAATGGAATAACATCAAGCTCCACCTCATCTATAAAGTTTGCAGTGATGGAAAATCTAAATTTACACCTTATTGTCACATGCAATTTGGCATTGTCACATATCCATCCTAGAGGGTATGGTTTAGGATGTGGAGTAGTTTCTAATTTTAGTTTCTTGACAGTCTCTTCAGATATGAGGTTTTCTTGAGATCCAATATCAAAAAGAGTATCTATCTTGGAATGCTTTGAAATAACCCTTATGTGGAAAATCTATATTCTTTATTTTTCATGTTGAGTTTCATTGAGGCTACTACTACTTGAAGAACTAGTACTTGCAATAGTATCCTTACCTTGAAAACTCATGGCTACAATATTTGTTTCATCACCCAAATCAGAACCTAAATCATGTTGTGTAGTTGCAGTAGCCTTTGGTTTCCCCTTGTGGCTGAACTTTTTGGGTCTCATTTCAGCATGGAGTTTCCAAAAATGGTCTTCATCATGGCCATCCTTTGAACAATGTTTACATGAGAGTTTATCTCCCTCTTTCTTCACTGAAGCATTCTTTCTTCCATTTCCTTTGAATTTCCTCTTTCACTTGTCTCCTTTAACAAAAGGCTTCTTTCTACCCTCTTGACGTTCATTCCTCCCTCTTGCTTCCAAATGAGTTGCCTATACACAAACTTCATCTATAATTGTAGGGTTAAACATAAGTATTGTGTGCATCAAGTAACTATGCAATACTCCAATATATTTGAGTAAAGTTTCTTGAGAAGATAAATCTATACCCAAAATCAAAGCTCTTCTTCTAAATTCTTGAGTGTAGTTTTGCACACTTTTCCTTTTAGCTTGTCTAAAGTTTTTCCAATACATAATAGCTTTCTGCATATATGCTAATGGATACAACTGTCTTTTAAGTGCAACAATAAAATCATTCCAAGAGGAAAAAACTTTATCATGTTTCTTCATGTCCTCTTGAGTTTTGGCTTCCCACCAAATGAGAGCTGCACTTTCCAATCTAAGAGAATCAAGCTGAATCTTAGTTTCATCATCTTTGATTCTTTGTATCCTTCAATACACTTCAATTTAATGAATCCAGTTATCCAATTTCTCAACATTTACCTCTCCATTGTACATTGGCAATTCAAACTTAATATCAAGCTTAAGAAAAGGAGTTTGTAGAGGAATTTTACCAATTTCTTTTGAAGAATTTGGTGGTGGTTTTGAAATGGTAGAAGAGGTGGAAGATGGAGGTGAAGGAGGTGGAGTGTCACCATTCCCTCCATTTCCTTTTGGAGTTTTATCACCACTATATCCATTACCCTTTGGAGGGTTTGAGCTTTCACCTTGCAACCTTGCATTTCTTTCTTCAAATAAAAATTTCATCGTTTATGTCATATCATAGAAATATTTTCTGAAAGTTTCATCCTATGAAGTAAGAGTTTCATCACTCTCCTCGGGAGCGATACTTGGTGAATATCTCCTTGAAGCTTGAGGTGATTGTGTAGTTCTCCTTCTTGAAAGTTGAGAACTTGGCTCTACAAGTTGACCTTCTCCTCTTGTGAGCTTCAACCTTGTAA
>JZKD02S1610418.1:136427-146669 GCA_000966675.3 Picea glauca
AGGAGTCCCGAAAGGATTTGGACTATCCATTTGTAGAGAACATGTGGCGAAGGTCTAAAGCCACCGGGGTTCTGGAAATCGGAGGAATAGGAGTGAAGACCCCGCCAGAAATCCCAAAAGGTAGAATGTCAGGATTTAATCTGGGCTGTTGATCAAGTCGACGATCTGGACCATATATCTGGATGATACAAAGCTTTCAGGTTTCGGGGATTGGAGTGACAAGGAATTTGTAGTCACTTCATTGTTAACTCCCAGTTCAGGAAACTCCGAAAAGGTCTGGACCGTTGGATCCAAATCATTGAGGATCATTGGATCTCGTACAAGAACTCACGTATCAGAGTTCGGGGAATGGAGTGACCAGTGGTTTGGGTTGCTGCATTTCAAACTCCTGGTTACTGAAATCCCGATACAGCCAGGACCGTCAGATCAGGGGGATATTCGCAGCCGTCAATCTCATCGAAGGTAAGATTTCGGGTTTCGAGGTTTGAAGAGTCGAAAGACTTGACTCTATTGCATCGCTGAGTCACGAAATGTGAAAGGCGCCTCTTAGCTTGTCCTGTGGTCATAACCCACGATCACATGGAGGTGGATAAGGGAAGAGCTAGCTTGTGCTAGGCCCCCGTAGGAATTCGGGGATTCTATCCCTTGAGAAAGAGTGATTTTTTTTCTTTCTGTAGTGGGTATGTGACAACCTCTCAGTCGTGGATGGTAGCTCTTTCTTCTCTAATCATAGCTTCTATAGACTCCAGGTTCTGTTGAATTCGTAGAGGGGTGATTCTTCTAAACTCTCTCTATGCCTCCTGTGCAAAGATCATGACGGGTGGGTTGGGCGGATTTGAACTTTGGTGCTTGAGGAGGTCGGGTCATGTGGGTTATGGCTACCCTACTTATAACCCCTGACATAATCTCCGAAAACTGACTCACACACATAACTGATGAGAAATAGTTGCATATCACCAATAAGAGCAAATTTGCCTCTCTTATCCCAATCCACTTTGCTGGAATGAATCGTTGCCTAAATTTTTCCACTGAAATAAGCTAGTGTAGGGACTTAGCCACTGAAATATATAATGCCCTTCGTGTTCAAGTACCAAAATTTTCCTTGATGGAGAATGATGAGATGCATTCACCACACCTCGACACAATGGTTTGATGCTACAATACCATCGTTCATAACTATGGATTAATGTGTATGAGGGGTGGAGATATTAACCTAGATCCTTCCCCATCCTTCCCATGAGCCAACCTTCATGAAAATATCATGGAGAGTACAGGTGCACCAGGTGGGAGGGTCATTCATAACTATGGAGTAATGTGTATGAGGGGTGGAGATATTAACCTAGATCCTTCCCCATCCTTCCCATGAGCCAACCTTCATGAAAATATCAAGGAGAGTACAGGTGCACCAGGTGGGAGGGTCATTCATAACTATGGAGTAATGTGTATGATGGGTGGAGAGATTAACCTAGATCCTTCCCCATCCTTCCCATGAGCCAACCTTCATGACAATATCAAGGAGAGTACAGGTGCATTTGGTGGGAGGGCATGTTGATGACCATGCATCTCCTGAGTGCAGTCTTGGGGACAGTGAGAGCCTCCCCTTGTTACGTTTCTTCCACTCCATCTAGATACCCCATCCAAATAATATTAAGTAATGCATTACTTCCCTAATTTACACAATTAATTTATGTAATAATTGGTTTTAAATGTATTTTAAATTATTTAATATTCAATTAAAATCATTTAATATAGATTAATATTAAGTAATGCATTACTTCCCTAATTTACACAATTAATTTATGTAATAATTGATTTTAAATGTATTCTAAATGATTTAATATTCAATTGAAATCATTTAATATAGATTATTTAATCAACAATTACTAATATTATTTAATAATTTATATAAATTATTTAATATTCAAATAATTTTAATCTTTAAAAATTTAAAAACAGAAAAGAGTGTTAGGATTGATATTTATAGGGCTAAAAATCAAAGGTTAACCGTTGTGAAATAAGATTTACAAAAATTGGTGTATGAGACTTTGTTTTTATTTATTTCAATTCTTTATCTTTATTTTTATTTAGTGTACTTTTTAATTTTTATTTCAAGTTTTACATTAACAATAAATAACTTCTATCTCCAAAGGTGTTTTGATTATTTTAATTATATTGTGATATTTCTTTTTATTTAATATAATCCTTTCTTGTTAGTTACACTTTTTTATTTTTATTTCAATTTTCATGTTAGCAAAAAATAATTTTTATTTCTAATTGGGTTTTGTTTATTTTTGGTCCTTTTTTGGGAATTGCATAATTTTAGGGTTTTCAACATGTTGAATCTATTTATGCATTCAAAAATCCAATTTAAACAGCATAAAATTGTGAGTTCGTCCAAATTTATGTCACCAGATTCAAGCAAAAATGACCAAAACATAAAACGATTAGACAATGCCATAAAATATCTCAACTCCAACACTCTTTTATATTATTTCAACTTTATTTATTCCTACAAGTTTCAAAATTTCATATATAGTTTATCTTAAAAAAAACAATCACAATCACATTGAGTCAATGAAAATGAAATCTAAATTGAATATTCAAATTCTCATACAAATCTTTTTCATACACAATTTATCTTAAAAAAACACAATCACATTATGTTGAATACAAATCTTTTTCATACACAGTTTATCTTAAAAACACAATCACATTGGCATTGGTCATGTCAATGAAAATGAAATCTAAGGTGAATATTCAAATCCTCTGTGTTGAATACAAATCTTTAACTAAAATTTTAAATTGAGGCTGTTGGTAAGTTTTTTTTTTTTTCATAAGAAAAATGACTTATATTAGGAAATATAAATAATCTGTTACAAAAGTTTTTTGAAGTTCATAATTTCTCATCATTTGATGCTGCAATACAGTTAGATATTACATTATATCTTATCAAATCGACAGAACTAGGAAGCTCTTTTATAGAATCTTCATAAAAAACTTCTTCTTTAAACCAATAAAAAATATCAAGTCTTTATCCAATGAACTGTGTAGTTAAGCTATGTCTAATCTATCAAAAAAATCTTCCTGTCCTTCTTTAACCGCTGCAAAATATAAACCATCTTCCTCAAGAGTTAATGTTTCTTTTGAAAGTAGATCAACTTCCTTGTTGTATTCTCTATAAATATGTTGAGCTTTAAGTTGTGTGAAATTCCTGCTAAGATCTCTAATCTTTTTCATCCAGGGCTACAATGAAACCACCTGTAGATTGTTTTCATTAGTAAACCAGTCAATAATCGCTTTTGAGTCACCTATCAACTGCAACCTTGTTACCTTTTTTAAATGAGCAAAGTATAAAATACACCACAATGCTAGAATTTCAACCTTCGTATTAGAGCCACTGCCACAATTCATTTTGATTCTAAAAGTACCCAACACTAGGCATTTTAAAACAACTCCTGCTCCATAAATCCCCCCCCTTTCTTGTGAAGCACCATAAAAAAAACCCACAACCCGGTCCCAAAAGATTAAGGGTGGTCTATCAATCCTCCATTCCTTCCTGTTATTTCTTACTTTTATTTCTCCCAGACCCTATAAAATACTTGAACAAACTATGTCCCTCTTCAGAGGTCTATCTTCAAAAATAGCAAGGTTTCTATGTTTCAAGATCTCCCAACAGATTAGACCTGGGATTTCTAGTCTTTCTCCCTTCCTTCTTTTCCAATTCATGATACAATCAATTACCTGTCCTCCTTCCCAAACACCATCATAATTTAAATCCTTAAGTATTGAATTCTGAATTTCTTTAGTAAAGTTACAATCCACAAATAAGTGATTCACAGTCTCCTCACAAATCCCACAGAGAATACATCTACTAGGGCCATGAAAGCCTCTTTTAACTAAGTTTTCCCAAGTTAGAATTCTTTGTTCTAACAATAGCCACATAAAAAGTTTAATTTTTAATTGCAACTATCATTGCCAAATATCAATATACCAGAAAATAGGTTCAGTCACTTCATCCTCCAAAATTTGAACTTCATAGGCTTTCTTTGCACTTGCTTGTCCACTTTTGGTATCGCAGGACCACATTAATAAATATTTATCATTATTTAGTTCAATTCCCAAGCTTGCTAAACCTTTTACATAGTTATTCCATTCATCTTTTGAGTTCCTTCCACTCCTAAAACCTCTGCCTTTATCCACCCGATGCCTTGTGTTATCCAGATCCACTGATCTTACTTGTGACATGAATTCTAATCCTATCTCCTTTAGTTTTGATATAATATTCCTTGATAATTGATAAAATTTATGAGACCCAACCAAGGGATCACTACCAATTCTGACATCCCTTCCATCTCTTGGCTTCCAGGATAGCCAATCATTTATAATACTTAAAGAAGAAGTAAGACCCCTCCAAATATTAGAGCCACCAACCCACTTTCTATTACCTTGCCTAAGCCATGCAACCACAGACTTTTTCCTAAGATAATTTTTAACAAATACCTCATTCCATAATCTAGGTACCATGAGGCACCTCCATAAGATTTTTGCTGCAAGGGATTTCCAAAAAGTAAATAAATTTTTTATACCCCACCCTCCCAACTTTTTAGGTTTGGCTAGTTTATCCCATCTTATCAAATGTATTCCTTCTTTATCCTTTTTTCCAGACCACAAAAAACTGAACATTTTCCTTTTGATAATATTGAGTATAATTTTTGGGATCTTAGCCAGATATAACCAATAAACATGTATACTCTCAAGTACAACTTTAGCTAGTGTCACCCTTCCCCCTAATATTAACCATCTTAGACTCCAACTTGCTATCCTTTTCTCAAACTTTCTCACCAACTAATACCAATCAGCCTTCTTATAACAATTGGGTTTAAGAAAACAACCAAGATACTTGAAACCTGTATCTATTGAATTTACATCATAAGGCAAAATCTCCTTCAGTAAAGCTAATTCCTTTGTTGGCCATCTAGCTTCAAGAAACATTGATTTCTGTGGACTAAAGGCCATACTAGTTTCTTTACTGAACAATTCTATAAGGTCCTTATATAAAATCCACTCACCAAAACTGCCATTCCCAAACATAATTATGTCATCTACAAACATCAAATGAGTTATGTATAACCCTCTAGCCACAAGAATTCTTTCTAAGTTCTTATATCTAACCTGTTCCTTTATAGCTCTGCTTAAGCCTTCCACAACAAGAAGCAAGAGAAAAGGGGATAATGGGCACCCTTGTCTTAATCCCCTTATGATTTAAAAAAAATATGTAGGCTTTCCATTAATCAAAACAACAAAGTTTGCAGAGGTTACACACCCCATAATCCAATCGGTATCTTCTAAGCTCAATCCCACCTATAGCAACACCAATCTTAAGAAACCCCAGTCAAATTTGTCATAAGCCTTTATCATGTCTAGTTTGAGAACCAAGGCTTTGGTATTTTTAACCTTGATACTATGCAAAACTTCCTTAACTATGCCAATAGCGTCGGTGATTTGTCTACCCTCCAGAAAGCCAAATTGTTCTTTTGATATTCCATAGGACAACGATGTTTTAACTCTATTGGAAATAATTTTTGTTATGATTTTATACAACAGATTACAAAGAGCTATGGGCCTATAATCCCTGAAATTTCCTAGATTCTCACTCTTTGGAATCAAAGCAAGAAAAGTTTCATTAAAAGCTCCAGAAACCTTCCCTTTCTTTCTAGATTCTTCAATCATCTCCACTAATTCATCACCCAGAATGTAAAAAAAAGTCAGAAAAAACTCTACGGTCCAACCATCTGGCCCGAAGATTTTTTAAGATTTAAATCCTTTGAGAACTGAAAGAACTTTTGTTGAAGATACATGTAAGGTTATCCTTTCACTATCTTCTTCTATGAACATCCTAGGATAATTCCTTAAGATTTCCAGTTGATCAGTAATGGCAAGGTTCGAGTGGGCCATGAAAATATTTTGAAAGAAACCAATTGCTTCTTTTTGTAGTTCTTGATTGCTAGAAATCATTGTCCCATCCTCCTTGGACAACTCCCAATTAGTATTGATCTGTTTTCTAGCGTTAGCATAGGGATGAATTTTTTTTGTGTTTCTATCACCTGATGCTAGGCAGGTCATTCAACTCTTCTGCCGCCAAGTTTCCTCTTCTTGTCTCAAAAGAAACATTTTTCTTTGCTCCTTTTCATAAATCATCTCTCTATCCACCAGGAAGATTTGAATAACTTATATCTAGTTCCACCTCCAGCTTAACCAATTCTTCCTTTTCTTGTTTCTTTTTTTGTTTTTCCCAATTAATCACCCAAGCCTTGAGTATTTTTTGCTTCTGTACCATTGAATCCGTAGGATTTAAGGTCATTGTTCACCCAATTGGTCCTGAAAAAAGTTACAAATTATGTCTCATCCAGCCAAATAGAACTGAACTTAAAGGGGAAGTTGACCTCTCTATTTTATTTTTCAAGTGTAGAATTACAGGCATATGGTCAGAAATATTTACATTACACACTACAAATCTATATCTAAATCCTATGGAGGCAAGGTCCTCAGAAATAAAAAAATGATCTAGCCTATTGGCAATAAACTCCTGTCCTCTTCAACATCCACCATCCCCTCCTCTTATATCAACTTACTAAAGTAAGGCTATAAAGAATTGACTCTAGCATGATCACCCCACACCTCTCTGAAAGAGGTAGTAAATTTAAGATCACCCCCCAAGATTACATTTCGCTCTTTTAAAATTCCTTCATCCTTAATCTCCTCCCAAAATACCTCTCTGTCAAAATACGACCCGTAGCAGTTGATCACCTTCAATTTTCTGTCAAGGTCTTTTACCCATCCCTCTAGCAAAATCCCTGCATGAATCAAGTAAGTAGAAAAGTCCACTTTCCTTGGATTCCATGCTGAGAGCATCTCGCCAGAGAGACCTATGGAGTCCACACCACAAAAAAACCAGTGTGATGGCTGCTCACAAAATCGGGGATTTAAATTTAGGGTGAATTTGGGATTTAAATTTAAGGAGAATACTAGATTAAAATCAAGAATTCTGATTTGGAAGAGCAGTTACATATGGGGATTTGGAGCACGTATTTAGGGTGAATTAATCAATTAAAAGTATAATTAAATACAATTAATTGTGTAAAATTATTGAGTCTTATCTAATAATTTGAATATTAAAAAATTCATAGTAAAAAATTTCAATAGTAAATAATCTATATTAAATAATTTGAATACTAATAAATTTAGAAATATAATGTATTTGAAAGTAATTGTGTGAAGTATTCTAGAGAAAATGAATGATTTGAATATTATTTAGAAACATATTGTATTTAAAATTAATTGTGTAAATTATTTTATATTAGATGAATGACTTGGGTCAATTGGGTTTAGCCTGAGTGGTTTGTATTGAGGAGTGTTTCCCCCCCACCTAGATTCAACTCCGGCAAGTGATATGTTGAGCTCTTAAACGAGTAAGCTATCCAAAAAGCCTAGGCTTTCTACAAAATTTGGGTTGCCCCGGGTGCCATCCTCAAAATGAGGGGAAGTGCCCAGTGGATTTCCCCAAGCTCTATTACAAAGGAAAAAAAGAAGAAGCAAATGAATGACTTGAATATTACAATTTATAGAATCATTTGAATTTGAAATAATCTATATAGTAGTTAATTCCAGTGAAATAAAATTTCCAAATAAGGATTTGGAGATTTTGTTAAAGATCTAATTTGATATGTATGTATAATTTTATCTTAGTTTTAAAAAATTCTATTTATTATTTACTCTTATAATTTGGATAAATGGTTTAACTAATTAAATTAATTCTTGGAATTTGAAAATAAATTTTTATTTATCAAAAATAATATTTTATAGATAAATTAACATAAGGAATAACTAAAAAAAACTTTGAAGTAATAATGAGGACAAGTTGTAACCACATCACCTCAAAATCCTAACTTAATCATGGTATAATTTCAAATTTTCAAACAAAATTTTCTATCTAGTGAAAGAGAAATTATGAAAAAGGGAGTTCCTTTTTTTTTTTTTTTTAAGAAATTGAACTTTTCTATTATATATCATTTGTTGCATTGAAGCGAATAACAAAAGCCAAAAATGATTGATATAAACAATTTTCAACTATCAAGATATCTTTATCTCATACTAGCCTATGGAGCATAAACCTAAGTCTATCTAACATCCATATAAACTGGTTACAATATTTCTTAACGGATTGTCCAAGAAAAAAAACCAATTTTAAAGTACATTAACCGGCCAAATCATTATCATTGTTTTCCTACACGATGCTATGCTACGGAGAATTTTCTTCGACCTCCATTGGAGCATCTTCAGGAGTCCTTTGTCCAACCTCTGAGGTCCCATGTCGAGTTGCATTAGAGCCTTGGTTAATGGAAATTCACTGAGAGGGCTAAGGAAATACCAAACTTCATAGCAGAAGGCATTCAATTTCAAGGTTCTCAATTCTCTGTGAGAAGGATTGTTCCATATCTATGGCCTGAGCCGAAAGCTGTTGGAGGGCAGAGCAATTGGCCTCTGTAATTTCCTCATAGCACCCGAGAATTTGTCAAAGCTCTCTTCCTGAAATATCCATGAAAAAACCAAACATATATCCCATGTTTCCAATGTGACCAATTCCCACTTCTCGTGGAAGATTATTGATGAATGAAAATAAGGAAGGGACAGAGTAACAAATGACAAAGACAAGTTCCCAGTTCCCCACTAACCTGTTTCTATTTTTTATGTCAAGAGTGATGATTTGCAAAATACCAGATGAAAAAATGAACCCACTGATACGAGGGAGGAGATCATAACAAATTTTTGAATTCTCATAGCACAAGCTCCCAAATAAACAAGTGGAAACCACCAATTTCACATCCTCCTCACAAGAAAACAAACATCCAGAAGGAGATCAGACCCACCTTACTGTCATTGTGAATTTGTAATAGGAATTGGAAGGTGGAATAACAAGAGTGTCGAACCCCAAACCCAAACCCCAAGACATAGAAAACAATAACTCTCCCAAAATCAAGACAACATAAACAAAGGATAACACCACCACTCGAAAGGAAAGACAAGCCGAAGGATAGACGAGTCGAAGGATAACACCACCACATGTAACTTCCAAATCCAAACTATAATAAAAAACTTTGAAAAACTCCTCGAGCAAACCTAAACCAACTTCTATACCATTCCAAAAGATAGATAACTCATTTTGATTCAAATTCAAAGAAGGAGACAAGAGGATTAATATAAAGAACCTAGAGACGAAACAAACAACCTAGAGATGAAACCAAAATGGATCCAAGAAGGCCTAAAAAACAAAGTTCTCGAAATCAGACGAAACCAACGCCATTGCATCTGACTCGTCACGCTGATTCTGTCCATATATATTTTTTCACAAATGGACGTTGTATGTGAAAGATATCCCGTTCTGACTGATTTCCCAAACATGCAAAAAAGTCAAACTGATCAAAGTCAACAGGTTGTACTGCCGATGTCAACAGTATGACAGGTGATGTCATGATGACATGGCATCACTAGGAGGTGACATGTGTCACTTGAATTTGGCATTTTTTGGGCTAAGTTGGCACTAGTATGGATTTGACATGTGGCACTGTACAGATGACATGTGGTAGTTTGTATATGACATGGCCTAATGACACGTGGCAGTATGAACGAAAGGTGGTTGTACGGAAGCTGACGTGGAAAGGTGATTGGGTTGTACAAAATATGACATGGTAGTGTGACTGTGTTGTACAGATATGGATGTGGCAGGGTGACTAGGTTGTATGGATGTTGATGTGGCAGTTGACTGGACATGTGACTGGGTTGTACGACAGTAACATGGAAGCTGACTATGCATGTTGGCTGTGCGTTGACTGGACGTTGACTGTGTGGTATAGATGAATCATGGAGTGACACATGGTCCAATAAGAGGGCACCATGTGGCACCCTGGATTTATCTAATGTTGGTTGGGTCAAAAATTTTGTTACCCTCAAGTTTCGAACCCCCGACCTCCATGGGCGCCAACATACTAGACCTCCTGGGCTAACCGGTTGTGCTATAGGTGTGACTTGTTAGTGATATCGCACAATAAATATAAAAGTTGGTGGTTGTACTTGTTAGGGGATAGGCCCTGGTCGACAAGGTGCTAGCTCGCAACCAGGGGGTTGTGACCAGGAGCTGTAGATTCAGAGCTAAGCTAGTTGGGGCGTGAGAGGTAAGGGCTTGGC
>JZKD02S1610418.1:157574-171610 GCA_000966675.3 Picea glauca
TTAAAGATTAAAATTATTTGAATATTAAATAATTTATATAAATTATTAAACAATATTAGTAATTATTGATTAAATAATCTATATTAAATGATTTCAATTGAATATTAAATCATTTAGAATATATTTAAAATCAATTATTACATAAATTAATTGTGTAAATTAGGGAAGTAATGTATTACTTAATATTAATCTATATTAAATGATTTCAATTGAATATTAAATAATTTAAAATACATTTAAAACCAATCATTACATAAATTAATTGTGTAAATTAGGGAAGTAATGCATTACTTAATATTATCTGGATGGGGTATCTAGATGGAGTGGAAGAAACGTAACAAGGGGAGGCTCTCACTGTCCCTAAGACTGCACTCAGGAGATGCATGGTCATCGACATGCCCTCCCACCAGATGCACCTGTACTCTCCTTGATATTGTCATGAAGGTTGGCTCATGGGAAGGATGGGGAAGGATCTAGGTTAATCTCTCCACCCATCATACACATTACTCCATAGTTATGAATGACCCTCCCACCTGGTGCACCTGTACTCTCCTTGATATTTTCATGAAGGTTGGCTCATGGGAAGGATGGGGAAGGATCTAGGTTAATATCTCCACCCCTCATACACATTACTCCATAGTTATGAACGATGGTATTGTAGCATCAAACCAGTATGTCGAGGTGTGGTGAATGCATCTCATCATTCTCCATCAAGGAAAATTTTGGTACTTGAACATGAAGGGCATTATATATTTCAGTGGCTAAGTCCCTACACTAGCTTATTTCAGTGGAAAATTTTAGGCAACGATTCATTCCAGCGAAGTGGATTGGGATAAGAGAGGCAAATTTGCTCTTATTGGTGATATGCAACTATTTCTCATCAGTTATGTGTGTGAGTCAGTTTTCGGAAATTATGTCAGGGGTTATAAGTAGGGTAGCCATAACCCACCTGACCCGACCTCCTCAAGCACCAAAGTTCAAATCCGCCCAACCCACCCGTCATGATCTTTGCACAGGAGGCATAGAGAGAGTTTAGAAGAATCACCCCTCTGTGAATTCAACATAACCTGGAGTCTATAGAAGCTGCGATTAGAGAAGAAAGAGCTACCATCCACGACTGAGAGGTTGTCACATGCCCACTACGGAAAAAATAATAAATAAATAAAAAATAAATAAAAAATCGCTCTTTCTCAAGGGATAGAATCCCCGAATTCCTACGGGGGCCTAGCACAAGCTAGCTCTTCCCTTATCCACCTCCATGTGATCATGGGTTATGACCACAGGCCAAGCCAAGAGGCGCCTTTCGCATTTCGTGACTCAGCGATGCAATAGAGTCAAGTCTTTCGACTCTTCAAACCTCGAAACCCGAAATCTTACCTTCGATGAGATTGACAGCTGCAAATCTCCCCTTGATCTGACGGTCCTGGCCGTATCGGGATTTCAGTAACCGGGAGTTTGAAATGCAGCGACCCAAACCGTTGGTCACTCCATTCCCCGAACTCTGATACGTGAGTTCTTGTACGAGATCCAATGATCCTCAATGATTTGGATCCAACGGTCCAGATCTTTTCGGAGTTTCATGAACTGGGAGTTCACAATACAGCGACTCCAAATCTCTTGTCACTCCAATCCCCGAAACCTGAAAGCTTGGTATCATCCAGATCTACGGTCCAGATCATCGACTTGATCAACAACCCAGATTAAATCCTGACATTCTACCTTTTGGGATTTCTGGCAGGGTCTTCACTCCTATTCCTCCGATGTCCAGAACCCCGGTGGCTTTAGACCTTCGCCACATGTTCTCTACAAATGGATAGTCCAAATCCTTTCGGGACTCCTCCTTCCTACCACAAGACCTTGTTCGATGACCTAGGGCTCATCCACAAAGCGCGTCGGGGTTTTGTGTACCGGGATTTTGTGACTTGCGAAAATGAGGGGTCTTGCCCTTTGGTTTCCCTGGTGCTGAAATGCCGAAACTTATTCACGCTAAACCGATTCAGGGTTTCGTATACCAGGATTTCATGACTAGCTAAAATGAGGGGTCTTTCCCTCTGGTTTCCCGGGTGCCAAAACGCAAAAACATATTCATGCTAATACATCTCATCCACAGAGCACATCGAGGTGTCGTATACCGGGATTTCGTGACTTGTGAAGACGAGGGGTCTTGCCCTCTGGTTTCCTGGATGCCGAAACGTCGACCGGTAGCCACGTGTCCTGTGTTGATGGACGATTCCGAATACTTTGGGACTTTCAGGACTTCCTCGAGTCCACTCTCCTGCCTATGCAAGGGTTAAGGTCAACGGTCAATAGAGCTTTGACAGATCCTTGGATCTATGGTCCTGGATCCCCTTGCTACTTGTGAAGGATGAAGGGGTCAAGGTATTAACGCCTTTATTCCTTCCTCCAATCTAACGGTTGGTACAAACCTCAGATCCTCTGAAAGGATCTCATCCATTCATCTAGCAAACAAAAGGGTACTCTCTTTCGGTATTTGAAACTTGTTATCCTTCCTAAGCTTCGTCAGCTATGGAGGACTTGAGAGCTTTGCACTCTTTCTCCTGGACTTGACTCTTAGAAGAGTCCTCAGCACAATTATTGCACTCCTTCATCAAGGGGTTTTGGGGTTCTATTTGATCGCAGAGAGCCTGTGCATATCTGCACTACCTCTCATGAGCTTAACAAACTTTGTCCTCTAAGGGACTCAGAACGACTAGGTGAGTAAACCATCGTACATGCAACTATGCCTAAGGTCAACGAGCTCATAGTTCATGGCTCTAGCTTAAGACGCTACAAAACTCAAGAGTTTATGAGAACAAGTCATGTCTGAACCATATAATTCCTTACTTTCCTAATTATAAAATCACACGGAAATAGAAGGGATACAGTATATCCATTAAGCATTCATTCACATTCCTGAAGGCATATGTAGTATAACCATTTCATACACAATTATAGCTAAATTACACAAGGTAGGAAATCGCTTATCTATTACAAGTTGCCGCCAACCAACTAATTGTGTGTGTTCATCCTTCCACCCGACCATAGGCATAGAGGCATTCATTCTTAGCACTTCGACCACCCCCGTGCCAAGCCATGATATCACCAGGGAATTCTCACACTTCTCGAGGGTTCTTCCTCCGTTTCCGCTTCTGTTTGGGTCCTGTTCTCTGTAACTCAGAGCTTTCCCTCTCGGTTATGGCCTCAGTGAGGTTTCTCAGGTGCTCCTCGGCATCAAGCTCGTTGCCTTTAGTTCGTGACTCACTGGATAGCTCTGCGCATCTCCCTTGCGATCTTACGCTCTCCTCCTTTTTTCATATGTTGTCTCCTCTCCCATGTGTATGCCTCTTACCCTAGACGGTTTTCCAACCTATCCTGTTCCTTCTGTCAAAAGGAAGCTCAGGTCTACAGGTCCCTGCGGTACTTCGGGCTGATAGCCCATGTTTCCATTCATGGGGGTGGTTGATTTTTCAACCACCAGTCCTTTCTTCATTAATTGATTGCTCTCCTTGGGATTCGAAGGAGGTTGTCATCCTCATCAAGGGAAATTTGGGGTTATTTGTCATAATGAACCCTCTCTTATAGTTTTCACATTCTTCCTCTAGTGATATCATGGCCAGTACTTTCAAGGCTTCACCCCCCATAGTCAGTTATTAGCAACTCAAACAATAATACGTTTACATTGTCCTCATGCATTAGCATGGTAATTCCTATTTTATGATTAATTACAAATTGGGGGAAACAAGGTGTTACAATTCCCTCCCCCTTAAAGGAACACCATCCTCGATGTTCTTTCTCAAAAACACCTACCATGCCTTTCTCATTTAGCCACTCCATAAGTCTTGACCTTCGTCCTCGGTCAGGTCCTCTTTCAGGATCTTAGTCTTTGTCATCTACCTTCAATAATTCTTGGACAACAAGCACATTAATCACAATTTTGTACGAAAACATCTTACTGTTGTTCAAAATTCAAAAGGAAATTTCCATAATCTTAGCACAATACTTATCTGTGCAGTTTGTGGATTTGTATCCACATGGTAGTTTTGTTATCCATGCTCATCGCTTTCCTTGACGTACCCATTGGGTGCATGATTCCAATTCAATAGTTCACAATAGCTATCATGATTTCATCTTCCTTTCCAAGGTTTTTCCACACGGGAAACTACCCACTATGTGCATGATCCCAATAGTTTACAAGAATTGTTAAGGTCTCCTCTTCCTTGCAGTCACTCACCCTCCAGGCCCAGGCTCAGGCATCCCCTTCACTGCTATATAGTCCCTTGAGCAATCCCTCTTGCCCTACCAAGGTTTTCTCGCACAGGAAAATTTTAGAGACTCTATCAAGTCTTATAGTCGAGGCGTCCCTCAAACTTGCTCTGCCAAGGCATACCTCCGGCTTGCGTTACCTCAACACAATAATTTTCAGGCGATCATGGCTTATCACGGGGTTTTCATGGCTCAACAGTAGCCTTTTTTCATCATCTTCATCTTTGACAGCATTCATCTATTCCTTCTGGATAGATCTTTTCTCCTCACCTGTGTCACAGGTATACAACATTCATGAGACATCATTATAAATTCCAACTTTCAGAATTTTTATTGCAAATCTGTCACCCACAAATTTTTCCAATCTCTTCTTTTATTTTTAGATATGTTATATACGAAACCAGATTCACAAGCATGGGACTTTCTTTCCCATAAAATTTTATCTCAGCAGGAAATCAGTGTTTCTTATGGGCTTACAACATTGCCATATCCAAGACTCTTTCTTCCTGCAATCATTCCTCAACTAATCAAATTGTTAGTTCTCATGCACATACATTTTTATCACACCTTTTCAACTTCATCACAACAATTTCAGAATTGTGCATACTAACAATCAAATTCACTTTCTCAAAAGGAAATACCATTCCTCTCARTTTGGCTCAGCAAGCAATCAATCTTTCCTATGGGCTTACCTCACTACCATATCCATGACCCTTTGCTTCCTGCAATTCATTCTTTCCATAGCCAAACAAAYTGTTAGTCTCATCTCAACATASCAAACTTTTCAAAMCGTAATTCAATATTTAAAAAGGGTTTTAACAATTGTGCCAATATCCATGGCCACATTCATACCCAATTCATTCTTGCATGTTTTTCAAGTTCGTCACACTTTATGACCGGTTCTTGGCCATGGAGTGTTGGAATTTAACCAACCTTTTGCTCATATGGTTTATTCATTTTCTTTCATTCTTATAGTAGGACCATACTGCCTACTATAGGCCAATCACGATCCCAAATCAATAAGCATGAACTCAAAATTTTCACATGAATTCCTTTACGCATTCCTTGATTGTCAATGCATTCATGACATATCAATTCATGAATTCTTCCAAGGGTTACAAACAGTGTTTACTACTAGAGGTTCATACCTCCATTATTCAAGTTCTCCTTCCCAAATCATACCTTACTTGGGTATCCAAGGCATACAACTGCCTTTCAAAGTTCATGCATAACACTAAGACAATAAAAATATTTCAGAAGGGGTTCTTACCAAATCCCTTCATACCTTGTGCCACATAGTCACAAATATCTTTATATTGGTTCTTGGTTGCTAGCACTGTCTTTCTTATCTCTACCTCATCAACAGTGCTTTAGCGGGATTTTCACAGTCCTGTCAACAATCTTTCGACCGCAGCCTTCCCATGGTCACCCTCTACTTGAGGTTGTTCATTATTGGCAACTGTCTTTCTCAATAGTTCCAATATTATTTCTTTCTACACATGACATACACCATAGGCACATTAGTCGTCATGTAAATTAAAATGCTAGTACCATATCATTTAATTAATAAAATATTTTTAGACATGTCCCAGCATATCCATATGTACTTCATCACACTATCCTTAATGTTTTCATGAGTGAAACACACTGTTCTTAATCATTTTCACAGTACTACATCCATCATCACTATGGTGTCAAGACATTTACATTCATCAATGTACTAGCTTTCTCATCCCATAGAAAAAATAATGCACAACAAGGAAATAATTGAGGACTCTCTCCTTCTTCAAATTCTTTCTACATCGCCTGGGGACTTTTCATCCCAGCCGAGTTATCTCAAAGGTCTCACTGTCTCTTCTCTACTTTTGCAATCCTACTCCCTGTCAGGATCTTTCTTCTCTTTTCCTTGAGCCGCCTTGGCTAGGCCTCACCCTAACCCTTTTTGGGATACCGCAGCATGCTTTAATAGAAACTCTTTTCTCATAATGAATCATGAACATGTGCATCCTACACACTTCCATTTGGTTATCAGAATGGTCAATATTCAGTTGTTAGTCTTCTATTAATTACATGATTCTTTCAAAATGTAATCTAGGATTCTTATATATAGACAGGCCTTGCAGCCCATTGTCCAACCTTCCACAATTATTAGGGTTGTGACTCTGTTCTTCTGACAAAGTCCTTACACAGTTCCTCCACCGGGAACTCCTTCGGCATGCAACTCCCTTGTTGCATATCCATCACTATCTGTGATGGCCTCAAGCTCGAATTAGCTTCATCTTGTTAATAAGAATTCTTTAAGGGACATAGACATACCTTTTTGGTATGTATTCCAGATTATGCATCAACACATATTCTAGGTTTTTTCTAACTTACATCCACGATGTACTTAGCTATACTCATAATCATAAGCCTATGTGCAATTGCCATAGGTATATTTTACAGCCCACATGCATCTTTACTATTAAGATCAGTCAATTCAAATCCATTCACAATCCTTCTCATGTGATGCTCAAAGGCGTAATCATTTGTCTCTTATTATGACAAGAGAGAATCTTTGCTCATTTACCCTTTCATCTAATTATATTGGTACTTCCTAAGGAAATGGAATACATTACCCTCAGGCTATTATTTGGAACAAAACTTTCATGACTCCCTAGAATGGAGTCAACTATGCCTCCATAGTATTCATTTAATCTAGACAAGAGCAATATGTGCTTCACGTTTCACTCATCAGGGCAATCATATTGGGCCTCTAGTATGATTATACTCTTACATCATACACGTGCATTACTTGCACATTTAATATCATTCATACCTTACCGGTATTAATATCAGGCTTCCTATCATGAATCTTCATAATGCATTAAACTCATGCACTCAAGTACAATTGAACACAGCTAAGTATTCATCATACTAGTTCACGCCTTCTCCTCATATGACCACCGGCGATGACCGCGATCCGAACAAAAAGGCGATTCACATTTCGTGATTTCGAGATTCCTGTTGCAAGGAACTCTGTTTCCTCGATCTATGAAATCTGAAAACCTGAAAGACCGAGGCTAAGGGTTTCTTGGATTTTTTATTCACATGACCCTTCGCTCGGAATCTGGGGTCAACTCCTAGACATGCTTCAAGATCCCATGTTTCAGCGAATCCGCAAACAATGCTCCACCGTTTCCCAAACTTCTGATCCACGAGGGTCTGGCAACCTGGATCCCATGGTCTAGATCTCTCTTCCAATCAACGGTCCTGATCAAATCTCGGCTTTCCACCTTTCAGGATTCTGGCGAAGTCTTCACCTCCTAACTCCCGATTTCAAATCCCCAAAACGTGTATGCGTCAAATCAACGATCCACCGCCTGTCTCGATCCAATGGCTCAGGTTGGATGTCGAGATTTCATGACATGTGAGTTCTCAAAACTCTGCCTGTTGAATTCTAAACCTCCGACTCCTGAAGATCTGATTACACTGGATCTACAGTTCAGGTCATCCGCTAACCAACGGCCCTGATTGAATCGATGATTTACCTTGCACGACTTTGGGAAAGTCTTCACTTCTATTTTCCCAATAGCCAAAACCTCGAAGCTCTAGATCAATGACTCTCATTGATTCCAATCTAACGGATACTATTCCTCCTATGTTTGTGAATGATGAGAGGTTATCATCCTTATCTTCTCTGCTGATCTACTAGATCTAACGGTTCACTGAATTTCAGTATTCCTCCCTTCGAGAATTCCACCGTTCGTTCATATTTTCAATGAATTCCAACCACGAACTTGGCATCAACTTTTCTGGAATCAACCTCTGTGTTCAACCTCTGGAGCTTTCAAACTTTAACACAAGCTTGTTTCTATATGCACTCCTTGTGCTCCATATGCACACTCAGCATACGAAATTTCCCTGCTATCTTTTTTGAGCTTTTAAGTTACTTACATGACTAATCTCATAATCATAACTCATATGGATGGTACCCTCTCTTTATGGGAACAACCAACAAGGGTCACTCTTGGGAATTAGCAACAGTCTCAAAGGACTCCTTTTAATCTTGTTTAAACAGATTATCCTTGTTGTTGATTCTAACCATTATAGGTCAGATAATCTGACCCTACATATTTCCATCATTCCTCTCAATCGTGAGGAGTTATATGCTCAGGGTTTAGTCTTTTAATAATATAGTAATTATAACTTTCTAAGGATCCTACCAGTCCTTGCCAGATTTCCCAAATCATGAAGGAGTTCTTCATGAGGATCTTAATTCTTACCTATCCAACCATCTCAATTGCAATAGACTCTACCTGCTTTAGTAGGTAGCCATTGTCACACTATAACAGAACAACTCAGTTCATGTCCCTTTTCTAGCTCATGCAGCTTCATAGAACAATTTATTCCACCTCTCTTATTCACACTCAGGTCTTATCAATGATATTGATCAGTGCATCCCTACTCCTATAAGAGTAGTTATCATTTTGACAAAGGAAAAATCCAATTCCTTTGCTGGAATTCCATAGAAATTCCCAAATTATAGATTCATTCTGCAGTCCTTCTCCTTAAAGAGAAAATGCAGATAAAAATATCTCCTTACGCGACTCATACATGAGCCCAAGCAGGCCAAGTGTTGTAACCATGCTCTGATACCAATTTGTCACATACCCACTACGGCAAAATACAATTTCCGCTCTTTCTCAAGGCATAGAATTCCTATGGGGTCCTAGCGCAGGCTAGCTCTTCCCTTATCCACCTACATGTGATCATTGGTTATGACCACAAGCCAAGCCAAGAGGCACCTTTCACATTTCACGACTCAATGATGCAAGAGAGTCAAGTCTTTCGACTCTTCAAACCCCAAAACCCAAAATCTTACCTTCGATGAGATCGACGGCTGCGAATCTCCCCCTGATCCGACGGTCCTGGCCATATCAATATTTCAGTAACTAAAATTTTGAAATGCAGTGACCCAAACCACTAGTCACTCCATTCCCCGAACTCTGATACGCGATTTCTTGTACGATATCGAACGATCCTCAATGATTTGTATCCAATGGTCCAGATCTTTTCGGAGTTTCGTGAATCGGGAATTCACGATGCAGTGACTCCAAATCTCTTGTCACTCAAATCCCCAAAACCCGAAATACTGGTATCATCCGGATCTACGATCCATATCGTCGACTTGATCAACAACCCAGATTAAATACCGACATTCTACCTTTTGGGATTTCTGGCGAGGTCTTCACTCCTATTCCTCCGATGTCCAAAACCCCGGTGGCTTTAGACCTTCGCCACGCATCCTCTACAAATGGACAGCCCAAATCCTTTCAAGACTCCTCCTTCCTACCACAATACCTTGTCCAGTGACCTAGGGCTCATCCACAGAGCGCGTCGGGGTTTCGTGTACCAAGATTTTGCAACTTGCGAAAACGAGGGGTCTTTCCCTTTGGTTTCTCGAGTGTCGAAATGCCGAAACTTATTCACGCTAAATCGATTCGGGGTTTCATATACTGGGATTTTGTGACTGGAAAAAACGAGGGGTCTTTCCCTCTGGTTTCTCGGTCCCGAAATGCCGAAAATTATTCACGCTAATCCAGCTCATCCACAGAGCGCATCGAGGTTTCATATACCAGGATTTCACGACTTGAAAAGATGAGGGGTCTTTCTCTCTGGTTTACCAGATGCCGAAACGTTGACCGGTAGCCATGTGTCCTGTGTCAATGGACAGTTCTGAATACTTTGGGACATTCAGGACTTTGTCGAGTCCACTCTCCTGCCTATGCAAGGGTTAAGGTCGACGGTGAATAGAGCTCTGACAGATCCTTAGATTTACAATCCTGGATCCCATCGCTACTTGCGAAGGCTGAAGGGGTCGAGGTATTAATGCCTTTGTTCCTTCCTCCAATCTAACAGTTGGGACAGACCTCAGATCCTCGAAAAGGATCTTGTCCGTTCATCTAGAAAATGAAAGGGTACTCTCTTTCAGTATTTGAAACTCGCTATCCTACCTGAGCTTCGTCAGCTATGGAGGACTTGAGAGCTTTGCGCTCTTTCTTCTGGAATTGACTCTTAGAAGAGTCCTCAGCAAAACTATTGCACTCCTTCATCAAGGGGTTATGGGGTTCTATTTGATTGCAGAGATCCTATGCATATCTGCACTACCTCTCATGAGCTTAACAAACTCTGTCCTCCAAGGGACTTAGAACGACTAGGTGAGTAAACCATCATACATGCAACTATGCCTAAGGTCAATAAGCTCACAATTCATGGCTCTAGATTAAGACGCTACAAAACTCAAGAGTTTATGAGAACAAGTCATGTCTGAACCATATAATTCCTTACTTTCCTAATTATACAATCACGTAGAAATAGAAGGGATACAATATATCCATTAAGCATTCATTCACATTCCTGAAGGCATACGCAGTATAACCAATTCATACATAGTTACAGCTAAATTACACAGGGTAGGAAATTGCTTATTTATTACAGGTTGCCGCCAACCAACTAACTGTGGGTGTTCGTCCTTCCACCCAACCATAGGCACAAGGGCATTCATTCTTAGCACTATGGCCACCCTCGTGCCAAGCCATGATATCACCAGGGAATTCTCACACTTCTCGAGGGTTATTCCTTCGTTTCTGCTTCTGTTCGGGTCTTGTTCTTTGTAACTTAGAGCTTTCCCTCTCGATTATGGCCTCGATGAGGTTTCTTAAATGCTCCTCGGCATCAAGCTCGTGACCTTCATCGTGACTCGCTGGAGAGCTCCGTGCATCTCCCTTGCAAGTTTACGCTCTCCTCCTTTTTTTGTCTATTGTCTCCTCTCTCGTGTGTATCCCTCTTACCCTGGAAGGTTTGCCGACCTATCCTATTCCTTCTGTCAGAAGGAATCTTAGGTTTGCAGGTCCCTGTGGTACTTCGGGTTGACAGCCCATGTTTCCATTCATGGAGGTGGTTGATTGTTCAACCACCAGTCCTTTCTTCATTTACTGATTTCTCTCCTTGGATCCGAAGGAGGTTGTCATCCTCATCAAGGGAAATTTGGGATTATTTGTCATAATGAACCCTCTCTTATAGTTTTCACATTATTCCTCTAGTGATATCATGGCCAGTACTTTCAAGGCTTCACCACCCACAGTCAGTTATTGGCAACTCAAACAATAATACATTTACATTGTCCTCATGCATTAGCATAGTAATTCCTATTTTATGATTAATTACAAATTGGGGGAAACGGGGTGTTACAGAGGTGGACGTCAAAATTGGGGACTGAGTACTAGATATAGGAGCTTCTCGAGCTCGAGACACCAAGTATCATAAAAAAATTGACTTGTATTGGCATATCAAAAATTTCATGGGTCGCATTCTCCTTAACAATGATGATGAGAAAGAGATAATGCATGAACAAATTCAGGACATGCAACTCCAGATTTAGAGCCTTCGAGACCGCATTGATGCCTAGGTTACTCAAAAAGGTAGTCAACAGACAACGAGGTCTCACATGCAAGCACACCAAGGGTACACACATCAAACCGACATGCCAACATTTCAGGTCTCAAACTTCCCAGAGGGGGCACGTAGGCCCCCTCCCCCTCATATGTCTTAAATGTTTCATTCTCAAAAAAAATTTACTAGTTATGTTTTCAATCTAGGAAAGGACAATACTAGGATAGATAGTCATTAGGTCCCAGTATATCATAATATTAGTTTCTTTTTTATTAAAAAAAATGGATCAAATAGTTTGAATTGGCAGTCTTCTTCATTGTTGTTGGTCTAGTTTCCCCAATGGTAGACCAACATAAATGAAGTTTTGTTGTAAATTTTCTATATCAGTAATATAATATAACTATCTTTATTTACCAACCAAAAAAGGCATCACTTAATATTTTTCTTTCACAAGTGGAAGATTTTATTCATTAAAAAAGGGTGTGACCAAGACCGCTGAGTACAAAAAAAGAGAAAAAGTTTACATAGAAAAATTCCAACTCATACAGTCCAACTATCTTCCAAATTTCCATACTATTCCTACAAGTCCATATCTGTGTGGTGCTATTACTATAATTAACTAAGTATATCCGGTAGAAAATAATAATAAATTTCGCCTGGCTCTAGTACAAGGTTTTGAAGTTTCCAGTAATGGTAGGGAAGGACCGCATGGGTTTTAGTGTTTCGAGGGGATGTTTTCCTCGCTTATTTTTCACTGCATTTTGCGTTGTTCTCAATTCAGCTACAGAACATTGGGGTTATCCTCTATGTTTCACCACCTCCTTTCCTACTCCTTCTCTTCTTGGTAAGTCTTATAAAACAATGTCGTGGAAAAGGGGGAAACCGTGATGTGCTGGTGGAAATATCTCGGGTCTTCATGGGAGCCATCGCAACTCCTCTCCCTCGTTGGATCACCCTGGTCGCAGCTCCCTGATCCAGCCTTTTTCTAGTAGTGCCCTAGTCTGTCGAGCCCAATAGTTGTTGCTACTCCTCCTCATACCTAGATGTGCCCCTCTCCTCATGGTATGGAAGCAAGTGAGCCCACTCCAAAACAACTTGTGTGTTTACTAGGGACCTTCATAGAGGACCAATGCAATCTTATCAAGGAGATACAACACGATCATGAGTAAATCATATTCTGGCAAGCTCGACTGGTTGTTGGACTCTAGATCAAGTGATCTTGTTTAGCGGGGCAGTCCGAAAAATGTGCTACTGATTTGAAATGATATTTTACACACTTGGTTAAATTTTAAGCATGAGTTCATTTACCAATTAGGAATGGATGAAAGAAGAAGAAATTAACAAAATATTATAGCATCCATAATATTAAATGTAGATCTAAATTTAAGCACAAAGAACAAAAAACCATAACAGTAAAGTTGTTAATGGAGTTCGGCAAGATTGCCTACGTCTCTAGGCCTTTGTCTCAGTGGGTGAGGTTTTATTGTTTCTCTTCAATGCTTCAAGAGTACATCAGAAAAGTGTCAAAAGGATAACAAACTGTTCTGGATGTGTTCTTCTCAACCTCAAGAATCCAAAACAACTGACGTCACTGAAAAAGGCTAAGCGTAGCTCCCAGAATTGGCCCGCAAAGTTCCCCTCTGCAATGAATTCCCTGCATAAAAATGGCTTTGGCTTTCCAATTCCTCAACATTTATCTTGTTCTGAACCTCTCTTAATGTTGCTAAGAACCACTAGTTTATATATATTTAGAGTTGGTATCAATCTCCCAACTTCCTCCCAAGATATGGCCTCAAATTGGGCTCCAGATCCCCCAATACTGGCTAAAATCCATTAAAACCCGCTAAAAATAACAAAAACAAAACATATTATATGGTCAAAACCCACAAATGGAAAAAATGTGTGCACTAGCCCCCCTATTCGTGTGATCCTAGTCATATGGAGCAAGTCCATGTGTCCACGAGCTAGAATTTGTGCATTGGCCCCTAGATTTATGGCCCTGGTCATGTGGCTATGGCCCATGTGGCCAAGCCCTTACCTCTCATGCCCCAACTGGCTTAGCTTTGAATTCGTAGCTCCTGGTCACATCCCCCTGGTCACAGGCTAGCACCCCGCCGACCAGGGCCTATCCCCTAACAAGCGCAACCACCAAATTTTATATTTATTGTGCCATATCACTAACAAATCACACCTATAGTGCAGTCGGTTAGCCTGAGAGGTTTAGTCCATTGGCATCCGTGGAGGTCAGGGGTTCGAAACTTGCGGGTAACAAAATTTTTGACCCAGCCAACATTGGCTAAATTTGGGGTGCCACATGTCACCCCATGATTCGTCTGTAC
>JZKD02S1610429.1:5547-30818 GCA_000966675.3 Picea glauca
AAATATTTCAAAGAAAAGGTTTCCATCAATGCCAAAGGGGGAGGATGTTGGACAAAGTAGTATGATATCACCATTGATGTCAACAGAGTGCAAGTGATGAGATCAAATCACAGAAGAGATAACACTGTAGAAATCGTGTAGGATAGATACAGATCGTTAGATTATATTGAGAAATTTTCGAAACTATCTGGGTCATTAGATCAAGCCCTGACCTTATATTAAATCTCAATTGTCGATGACGAAGTGGAAAGATAGGACAAGTGGGTCCAAAGGCACGAATTCCCAAAGAGCATAATGATCGTTTGATAGAAAGGTAAATCAACAGTTTGTGGGTTATTTAGATCGAGAAAGAGCACATTAGATAAAGACAAAGTAGGTCTGAAGAAGAACTAGACCAACAATGGAGATTAACTTGGGGCAATCCTGATTGATGAATTTGGAAGTAACACATGACGACTATTGATTTATGCTTGAAGGAAGTTATTCAGATTCCAGTGGATAATATTTTTTTTAACACTCTGAAATCAGAGTATGAAAACAAAATATTCCTCATTGATACCCTTTATTCAATGTCCAGAAAGACCATAACATTGTTGATATTATGGTAGCTACGATAGGTATTAACCTCCACTTGTGACCTCTGATGAGATTAGATTATTCTAGGAAGAAATAAGAACCCTAAAATACTTGGACATAAACCTAGAAGTAAAGTCGTCTAAAGAGAATATTTTATATTAATTCTTTAGCACCCAGAAAGAGAATTCAACCAAGATTTTATAACCCTAAATGGCACTATACATGCATACCTGGGATCAGTCCATCTTACTTACTATTTTTTCCCAAGCCAACACTCAACAACTCTTCTTAAAAATACTATTTTTGAAGATGTACGCGCCCTACAACACTAATTCCCACGTATGTAAGCTAGTTTCCCCACTACTGTCCATGTACGTACACTAGCTACACTATTACAGCCCATGTATGCCCACAAAAGTTGAAAAAAATAAAAAGTTGCAAGGGATTCATTGAGATTACAGGCTATTGGGTAGTTTCCCAACTAATCCACCATCTATAGCCTATCACCCAACTGAATAACCATCATTTTGTCATATAAAAGGAGGTGTTGGGGTCTCATTCCAGGGAGAAACATAGCTATAGTGAAACTTTTCCCATTTCAGTTTCCCCCCTTGCCCTAAGAATTTGCAGCCACATTGTGAATTTTGAGCCAAAATTCCCTATTCTTGCCTTTCTCCTTATTCATAAGCCTATGCCCATTCTCTAGAGAGAAGTGTGAGAGAAGAAGGATACATGGAAGCAGTTGGAGATTTTTGAAGAGGATCCCATGACCGGGTTCGAGGATCAGTCGTCGATCTCATTTTGTAAGTGACTTTGTGAGATTAATATAAAGAAGTACTTTTTTCGTCCCGCCATATGATGTGTTCAATATTCATGTTTGATTTACATTTTGTTATGACATCTAACCCACTAATTCATATATAATATGTAGGTTTGTAGTTTCTTGTTTGTCTTTTGGTGAATGTAGGTCAGCCTTGGGAGGAGACTTGCAGTCGAGAAGTGATCCAATGTAAAAGGATCGACACCGGATGCTCATTTTAAGGTAAGACTATCGGATCCTTATACTTTGTATTTTATGCATGAATGTGGGGTATTGTCGAGATAGTTGTTAAAAGTAGAATACTTTATATCGTTATCTCTACCTGCATGATTGAACCCTAATGTAGTCCATAGGGGGTTTTTCCCACTATAGTAGAATTGGTGACCATACTGGGGAGACTCTAGGGTTTTTAGGGGATGTTTTTGGTTGTTTTAATTGGTTTAATTACCTCTTTGAGTTCTCTATAAGTTGTTGAGTCTTCAACGGATTTTGGTCTGCCATACCAGTACTCCCTGCCTGGTCAGCTTGACTACTATTTTTACTTTTTTGAGAAGTTACAGAGGTGTACGCGGCCTGCAGTGGGTCTGCACACGTACATACGTGCCCTACCTTTGGACATCCCACGTGCATATGCAAGTTTCTTTAGTGTCAGTAGCGTGCCTGTTTCAGGAAGCCGTTTTTTTAAGAAGAGTCAGTCATCCTCCTCCCTGATTGAATTCTGACTTCTCAGGGGTTTCTTGATTTAGTATTGGTCTCTGTAGTTACAATCTTTAAGTCTAGTATTGACGTCAGTTCCTTTATCTTTCAAGATTTCTTGTGTTTTTCATTGAAAGTGTTTTGATGAGTCTGTGAGTCTTTTCTGTTTTAGCCTTTGTGGTTTCTTGAGTGATTCCCTGCAATCCACAATAGAACAGAAGTTAGTTTCTTTGGTATTTCCTTTTCTGTACTTTTCCCTTTTACTTTCCTTAGAAGAAAAGAAAAGAATTCATTTTCAAGTTTCTTATTTTGAAGCATAAAAAAAATAAAAATAAATAAATAAATAAAATCATTTTCTTATTTGTTTAAGTAGTTAGGTTAGTTGTCTTTATTTATCGGGAAGAAGAGTTCTTTCTTAAGTTATTTACTGAATACTTAGGAATTTAAGTAGCTCGTAGTCGAGCGAAATGCAGTTTTAGGTTTTTTCTTTTAAAAGATCTTGGAAACGAAGTTAGTTACAAAAGTTGGTTAAAGAGTTTTGAATTTGCAAATCTTTTGAAAAAGGAAGTAATTTTGTTTCCAACATGTGTTCTTCTCTTTCATCTCTTTAAAAACATCACCATTTTCATTTGCGTTCCTTTGGCTTAAGATAAACCACTTAAAATTAATGATTAATTAAAATTAATCAAACTTTATGTTTGTAGGGTCCATTAACTATACTAGGCTAGAGCCTTGATTTAGGTTGGAGAGGAAACTCTTCGAGGCTACAAAACAAACATACAAGTCTGTTCTAGGGAGTGTAGAAGTCCAATAATGTGGAAATTACCCGGAACCCCCCTATAACACACAGCTTAAGCATGAGGTCATGTGTGGAATGGTAGCAGAGATAACCCCTCCAAATCTGGACCAGGCGTAGTGGGAAATGCATATAGAGGACTTATCTTGGGATTTCGTTGGTCGCATTTTCCATGGAGCTTCGTGGGTCTCAAATATGTTCAAGGTCCTTAGTCATCTTCCAGAACACTATCTTTCGATACCCTTGATAGGTTTCGAGCTTGATACACTGCTCATTGCGGTCCACCCGACTGTCGAATGTACATGCCTGGTAATTGTTCACGAGTTGGTGTTAGCACCAGAAGTCACTCATGGATTGCGACAGGAGTAATCTTGATACCCATCAGTTTTATATGTCACGATAATGAATGGAGGTATTCGAATGGATGCAGACCCAGGAGAATATCATTTTAACTCAGAAAACTGGGCCAGGCATGCACGAACAAGTGAGATCTTGATCTAACTTCTGTCAGTAATTTGAATTTAAGGTGAAAAGATGGAAGACTTGTTGATAAGATGAACAAGTCTTCTATGGGAATATGGCCCTCCAACAGCTCAGGGAAGAAAAATAAGACACTGAAAATGTGCCTAAGAGACACAGTTACAACATCACAGTGATCAAACCTTTGTCACAATGTTGTTGTAACAACTCGACTGGATCCTCCAATTCCGAGTTACTCAATGTAAGAAGGAAAAGATAACAATGGAAATTGATTTAAAACTGGTAAAAATATTGTCATGATCAAACATACATCACAACAACACCATCACAACAACACCATCACCCCCGACTGGATCTTCCAATTCTGAGTGTCTTAAAGCAGTGTTTACAAAGAGATGGAAAGAAGCCGACTTTCATTAAATAGGAAATCTCACATACAAATGCATAACCAGGAAAACCGGTGATTCATTAAAATTTTACAATCAAGAACCTGGATCAACCATCGACCCTTACAAAAATGGAAAAAATTCCTACATATACTCAGACTAGCTCGAACTTCTTCAAGCAGATCAAATCATGCATTCAAGGCTTTACGTCGATAAGCTTCTCTGTCAGGCTACACATGCAGATGCTGGGTAGACTGCCCATGTAGTCGGTTGTCAGACGCAATCTTTGTCAGGATGGACTGACAGTCACCTTCTACGCTTTGTCCCTTTCTGAACTTCTATTTATGGAAGGAAACGACATTTACCCACCGTCAACTAACTCAATAATTGCTTCTCGGGATCAGATAAGGCTTGGTCAATTCTGCATTTGGACAACGTGGCGACCTTTCCTTGGCTGCTGCTACTTTGTTGGACTGCTATGAGGGGGCCCAGCCTGCAAATGTGGGTGAGGATCTGACGGGTAGAGTGATGGAGTCATCAATGCAAAGGTGAGACGAGGGGTGTTGAGGTGGAAGCACAAGGTGACAAAGAAATAGGGTTATGACACTAGACGAGAAGTGCCACGAGAGTATGGATAAGACACGGTGGAAGTGGAATGGATCACAGGGGCATAGTTGTTGGGAGATAAAAGGGATGAAGGGATAGGGTACATGACCCCTCGGAAAGTGGAGGACAAGTGTGCGGTGGTGAAAGGTAGGAGGGAAGTGGGAGATGTGATAGGGGAATAAGAGAGGCAGAGTGAGGGACACATGTCACTAGGAGAAAAAGGTGGTAAGAGGTTTAGGGAGACCCACATGGAGCCACCCATATCAGACCCCCCTCCTCCCCCAATTAAAGGAAGAATGGAAAGGGGGGTCCGGAATTGGACCTCATCCGCAAATATGGGTGCTTCAATGCCAGCCATTCAGACCTATGCAACACCATATCGGACCCCCACCACCCAGATTAAGGGAAGAATAGCAGAGGGGTTCTAGAATTGGACCTTGTCTATAGATATGGGCACATGGATCATGACCACCCAGATCCACGCATCTTTTAAATCATATGCACCTGATCGCCAACTTAAGAAAAGTGGGTTTTGACCCGCTTCTTGCCATATTTTTGCCAAAGGCGTCACTTCTTAGGGAAAACAACCCCTCCATATTTATTTGATAACATTAGGCTCCATGAGGGATGGCAGGCCCCCTGCGGGCTGCCAAGAACTCTTTTGCAACTTCAGTGCCTTGTTGTTGGGCTATGAAGTTGAGCTCAGAACACCCTGCTTAAAAAAATACATGTCGATAAGTGGAATAAAACAAAAATAAACACACATTCTCGAAGGACCTTATTTATGTATAGTCCTAAACTAATAAATGTTTTTACATGGGACTAGGTGAAAGAAAACTTCCACCATAGCCATTTAGGGAACTTCCTGAATGGAAGCTCCTTCACTATGTTGATGATTACTAGCAGATGATGCAACCACGATAGCAGAACGCTTACATCCTTCAGCTTCCATCCTAAGGTTGAGGTTAGGATGAATCTGGGTGGTTGCAAATCATGAAGGAAATAGAACTCCATGTATTCGTTCATAGGCTCATAGGACCAGTGGAAAACTCCAGAAAATTGGTGACAGGCAACCTCCTCTACTACGCGGATACTCACACATGACCGAATATCTCTGGTAAGCTCAGGTGGGTGAGAGGCTGGTGTAGGCTGACTGATATCAGGTGGTGGCTACTCACTTATAGGGTCTGTACAAGAGATTAAATGCCCCTTATGTTGGTCATCTTCTTCTTCTTGTCTCTCCCAAGGGTCGGATTCATAATTATCATAAATAGGACCTGTGGGAAAACTTTTCTCTTCCTCATGCTACTCAGTGTCTTCTGCAGGCCAAGGATGGTTCATTTCCTCATGATAATCTTCTTTAAGGAAGAGAGGATAATAATTTGTTGTGTTTCCTTGGATATCCTACATATCTAGCTTAGAATCTGATTCATAGCTCTCATATACAGGCTGACTACTCCCCAGGTCAGAAAATTGTGATGCAGGGCTATGTTGCTCCTCATCCGAATAATCATCAAAGGTTGGAACAAAAAGGACATTAAGAGAAGGATGCAAGGCCTCTCCAACTATGGAGTATTGATTTTTATCCTTAGTAGATCTACCAAGAACCTCCACTTTAGGGACTGGGAAACCATCTGGATCTTCCCCAAGAATGGAGCAATCATGCTCTTCCTTCAATTTCTTTATTTTAGCAAAAAGGGATTTTCCCAATTCCATCAGCTCACACAGAGCATCTTCTTCCTCGTGGCTCCCCTCCCTATATCTTACCTATGATGCAAATGAATCGAGAAGAGAAAGATCTGATTCCCGATCCAAGTCATCTCCTTCATCCTCACAACCTGCTTCTGAACCAGCTATATATTGAGTGCAATCATTGTATCCCTCACAACAACTATGAAAAATTAACTCAGAGGGATAAAAATTCTGACATTGAGCATTGAAAGCTACATGAAACTACTCCAGGGAGGAAATACTAGCAGGGGGCAGGGAGTAAAACCACTCACAGGCATCTCCCTCTAATGAGAACCTAAACATCTTCATCAAAACATATTGGTGAACAAAGTTTTTCTCAAGCATGCATATATGAAAATTAAACAGATTCTCACCAGGATGATCATGCTCGTTTCCTTTGAACCTCGGAAGATAGTCATCCCATTCATTTATAGGTGACACTGGATGCAGTTAACCAACTATGGTAGAGAAATCGAAGAGGGAAAACCACTTGGCCAGGATAGCCTCCATAGCCCTTTGATTTGCTTCCCTCAGTGGAATCACCAAAAGATATTGCATAATGGAGTCACCATGGTGAAAGATAATGAGTAAGAGAAATGTCTCCAGCTCTAGTTCACCATCTAAAATTGGATCTCTGCAATGTGTTTCTTTCTAGGGAGCTTCAAGTGTGATAGAGGCAGTTGTGGAGTGGAACTTGTGTGTCTACCTCTAAGGAGCCATAGTCGAAACAATGGAGTTTCCATTTGATTTGCATCAATGGATTCTCCAGGTGCACAATAGCAATCTTGGAGGGTTTTGATGCTTGATGCACCTTCAGAATCAGAGGGTCAATGTCATTCAATCTCGGGGAAAATCTTCAACTTCGTCCCCGACAATGGCACCATAAATGTTAGCAACATAAGTCACTCCTGGATTGTGACAGGAGTAAGCATGATACCCGTCAGTTTTATATGTCATGGTAATGAATGGAGGTAGTCAAATGGATGAAAACCCAGGAGAATATAGTTTTAACTCAGAAAAATGGGCCAGGCATGAACGAACGAGTGAGGTCCTGATCTAAATTATGTCAGTAAGTTGAATTTAAGGTTAACAGATGGAAGACTTGGTGAAAAGATGAACGAGTCTGCTATGGGCATCCATCCTTCCAACAACTCGGGGAAGAAAAAAAAGACACTGAAAATGTGCCTAAGTGACATAGTTACAACAACACAGTGATCAAACCTTCATCACAACGTTGCTATAACAAATCGACTGGATCCTCCAATTTTGAGTTACTCAATGTAAGAAGTAAAAGATAACACATGAAACCGATTTAAAACTGGTAAAAATAAGGTCATGATCAAACATACATCACAACAAGACCATCACCCCCTACTAGATCTTCCAATTCCGAGTGTCTTAAAGCAGTGTTTACAGAGAGATGGAAAGAAGATGACTTTCATTAAACAGGAAGTATCACATACAAACACATAACTAGGAAAACCAATGCTTCATTAAACTTTTACAATCGAGAGCCTAGCTCAACCCTCGACCCTTAGAAAAATGGAAAAAATGCCTACATATACTCATACTGGATTTGACTACCTGGAGTAGATCAAATCATGCATTCAAGGCTTTACGTCGATAAGCTTCTCTGTCAGGTTGTGCATGTAGACATTGGGCAGATTGCCAATGCAGTTGGATGTCAAACACAATATTTTTCAGGATGGACTGACAATCACCTTCTGCGCTTTGTCCCTTTTTGACTTTCTATTTATGGAAGGAAATGACATTCACCCACCATCAACTACCTCAATAACTACATATTGGGATTAGATAAGGCTCATTCAATTCTGCATTTGGACAACGTAGTGACCTTTCCTTGGTCGTTTCTACTTCATTTGAATGCTATGAGGGGGCCCAGCCTGTGAACATGGGCAAGGATCAGACAGGGAGAGTGATGGCACCAGTAATGTGAAGGTGAGACGAGGGGTGTTGAGGTGGAAGCACCAGGTGACGGAGAAACGGGGCTATGACACCAGACGAGAAGTGTCACGGGAGTATGGATAAGACATGGTGGAAGTGGCATGGAGAACGAGGGCACAGGTGTCGGGAGATATGAGGGATGAAGGGAGAGGGGACATGACCCCTCAAAAAGTGGAGGACAGATGTGCGATGGTGAAAGGTAGAAGGGAAGCAGGAGATGTGACAGGGGAATAAGAGAGGCAGAGTGAGGGACACTTGTCACTAGGAGGCGAAGGCGGTAAGCGGTTCAGGGGGACCCACACAGAGCTTCCTATCTCAGACCCCCCCCCTCATTAAAGGCATAATGGAAAGGGGGGTCCAGAATTGGACCTCAGTCACAGATCTAGGCACTTCAATCCTAGTTGTTCAGACCTGCGTGACACCATATCGGACCCCCTCCCCATTAAAGGCAGAATGGTAGAGGGGGTCCAGAATTAGACCTCATTCGTAGATCTGGGCACATGGATCACGACCGCCCATATCCACGCATATTTTAAATCATATGTGCCCAATTGCCAACTTAGGAAAAGTGGGTTTTGACCCGCTTCTTGCCATATTTTCTCCAAAGGGGTCACTTATTAGGGAAAACACCCCCACCATGTTTATGTGATAATAGAAGTAGTAGTTTCATTCGGTATTACCTGAAATTTGTCTCTATATTTTTGTTAGTGGCAGTAATAGTCTCTCTTGAACATGACACCCCCTTCATCATTCAGTCTAGGTTGGAAAATTCATTTTTTCTCTCATTTGACCTTCTACAAGTTCATATCTTGGGTCTTCTCTGAGTCAATGCTTTCAATACCATTGTCATGTCATTCATATGTTCAAGATAAGTACAACCTTTCACAATCCTTCTATATAGTCGGACATCTGCAGTTATCAATTCTTACCATGTTGGCCTTCCCTGTGTCAAGTTCAAATCATCTTCATGCTTTGATATACCTAAAATATGTTACTTGTTCCATGTCATTGATGGGGGATACATCCAGGCCCTCATGTGATGATTCTTTTCCTGTCAACTTCAGCTCATTATCCAGGAATAAGACTAAGAAATCAATTAGTACCTTAGAACCTACATGTCTCAATGATAGGTTTCTTCTCTTTCGACAGTGGATTCACATCATTGGTCCCTGATCGAGAGATTCCATTGAGTGTTTGACTTCAGCACATTTATTCACATTCGATGGATTGTACCGAGGTACCTTGGGAGTCATTGACATCAATGGTGATTTCCCTCGCACTTGTCAATAGTTTTCATCAATGACCAGTAATCACGTGGTTTCTAACATGTTTGACTTTAGACCCTCTAATCATATGGATATATTTGTACTTATAGATGATGGGATTGAAGACCCCAGATCTCACCATTTTGGTCCAGGTTGCGATGGATTATTTATGATTTGTATTTACTCATAGATCCACTTTGTTTGTCTCGTGGCTATGTCTGATTTTGAGTTTTCTAGAACAGAGATCCATAGTGTATTCCTGGGGGGAAATACTTGAGAATATGGCTATCCTTACAAATCCTGCAAGGGAACTTGGGCTTATGGGTTCTTTGGGTGATATTGACATCATCAACACTCCCAACACAATTAAAAGTAACTGGTTTCTTTCCAACATTTCCAACAGTGGTTGGAAGTTTGGACCCTTTCTTATTTTTCTTCTTCTTAATATTCCTTTTCTTCTTCTTCTTATCCACTGGGTTACTAGCTTGAGAGCTTTCACTCTGTGAATATTATGAAATGGAAGAAGACCTTGCAAGTGAAGAAGTTGAAGAAGACCTTACTGGTGAACATGATGAAGGATAAACATGAGGTTGATTCTCTTCGGATGAAGTGCTTACAACTAAATCACTAACTGCATTCAGGATTACCTGAAATGTTTCTCTATATTTGTGTTAGTGGTAGTAATAGTCTCTCTTGAACATGAAACCCCCTTTGTCATTCAATATAGGATGGGAGATTCATTTGTCTCTCATTTGACCTTCCGCAAGTTCATATCTTGGGTCGTCTCTGAGTCAATTCTTCCAGGACCATTGTCATGTCCTTCATATGTTCAAGAGAAGTCCAACCTTATGCAAGCCTTCTATCGAGTCGACCATATACAGTTATCAATTCTTACCATGTCGACCTTCCCTGTATCATTTTCAAATCATCTTCATACTTTGATATACCTCAAATATGTTACCTGTTTCGTATCATTGATGGGGGATACATCCAGGCCCTCTTGTGATGAATATTTTCTTGTCGAATTCAACTCATTATCCAGTAATAAGACTTAGAAATCAATTGTTACCTTAGAACTTGCATGCCTCAATGGCAGGTTTCTTCGCTTTCGATAGTGGATTCACATCATTGGTCCCTGATCAAGAGATTCCATTGAGTGTTCGACTTCATCTCATTTATTCACATTTGATGGATTGTATTGAGGTACCTTGGGAGTCATTTACATCAATGATGATTTCCCTCGCAATTGTTAATGTTTTTCATCAATGACTGGTAATCAATTGGTTTCTATGATGTTTGACTTCAACACCTGTAATCACATGGCTACATTTGTACTTACAGACGATGGGATTGAAGACCCTGGATCTCACCATTTTGGTCTATGTTGCGATGGAGTATTTATGATTTGTATTGACACATATATCCACTTTTTATGTCTCATGGATATGTCCTATTTTGAGCTTTATATAACATATATCCACAGTGTATTCCTGAGGGGAAATGCTTAAGAAGATGGCTATCCTTACAGATCCTGCAAGGGTACTTGGGATTATGGGTTTTTTGGGTGTTGTTGACATCATAAACACTCCCATCATGATTAAAAGTAACTGTCTTCTTTCCAACATGTCCAACAGTGGTTGGAAGTTTGGACCCTCGCTTATTTTTATTCTTCTTAATCTTCCTTTTCTTCTTCTTCTTATCCACTGGGTTACTAGCTTGAGATATTTTACTCGACGAAGAAGATGAAATGGAAGAATACCTTGTAAGTGAAGAAGGTGAAGAATATCTTACTGGTGAAGATGGTGAAGGATCAACATGAGATTGATGCTCTTGGGGTGAACTATTTACAACTGAAGCACTAGCTGCATTCGGGATCACCTGAGTGGAAAACAACCATACCGGTCATCCAATTGTGAGACCTGGAAGGCTCAAAGTAGCGATGTGAGGAGGACCAATGTTTCTATAAGAAGGAAAAAAATAAGGTTCCCTTGGAGCAGGTGTTCCTTCATTGGTCATTTCAGGAACTGATGCCATTAAATAAATATCCAACCTAGAGTTTGCTAGGAGAAACAAATAGCACATGCTAAAAATATAGTCAGCAAGCAAGAAAACAAAACCTTCTCACAATGAACTCACTAGTTGGTGATGAAATCCAATGTCGCAAGAACAATGTAAGAAGAGACTCAGATAGAGCAGGTGGAAAAGTTACGTTGACGACCTTCTTAATGGACTTACACCTTGGTGTAAGATCCCACACATAAACGTGGGTATACCCTCCAAGGAGCCTGAGTGAGTTTGGCCAACTTCGATTCCAGGTACCATGAAGACTTTCCCCTCCATAGTAACCTAGTGTAAATACCCTAAACAGATAGACCACTAAGGTTACCAATTACTACAATGATGCATGGGTAAACATTCAAAAGTCCAATCCACACGCAAAGGTAGGGTATCTAGCCCAAAATCAGCTTGAAAGGATCCCACACATAATCGTGGGTATATCCTCAAGTGACCCCCAATAATATGCGCAATCTCTACACTAAGACAAACAAAGCAGAGTGAGTAACTATGTTGGCCCTAATGCGACCTCTTGATTGACCCTTTTGTTAGAAGGTCTTCCTAGGACAAAATGTAGCAAGTGGATTTCATCGCTCCCTAACTAAAGATTCAATGTTTGTTTACAACTTTGGAAAGTTATCTTTCACACCTATTCCAAAGCCCTACACCCTAAGCTAATGTAGGTTTGCTACCAGAAAATATAAAAATGTCTAATCAATTTTTATAAGCGTTTTATTTTTAAGGTTATTGTTACTCAAGAGGAAAACGGTGTGGACTAAATGATGTTTTGACTGACTCTAAACAATGCAAAGAAATGAGAATGCAAATATTTCACTTCGATGAAAGCTATATTATGAGAAGGAGAAAATGTTTATCATTCCCATATGCACAATGTCCCAAAATTTTATTAAACTCATCAATATCAAGATTCTCAATAAATGAGCAAAAGAGACTGTGCACCAATACACCAATGCCAAAAATCATGCAATTTCGCTACTTCAAATGCAAAGATTCCCCCAATCTAATGCTAAGAAAGAAAGTAAAACTTGTAAAATGATGAATAAGGGCTTTCAATCCCTGAAAACCAATCAACAACAAGTCTTACACTAAAAAAAAAATCAAATGCTGGCACCAAAAGTTCTTCCTAGGTGATCAAAGAAAAACTGGGTCTCAGAAGACAAAAACACCTAATCCAAAAATTCTATAGGAGACGTCGCAACCAAGCAGTAAGGTACAATGCGATGATTTGAGGTTTTTGCAAGCTAGATATGTGATAGGATGCGGAGGTTCTGCACTGGTTTAAACAATCAGGGTGCGACGATCTAAGGTTTCTGCAGGTTGCATATGGGATACAGTGCGGAAATGCATGTAAACAAAGGAAAATTGGAAAAAGGCCAAAGAGTCTAAAAGAAATTTTAGATCCAAAGAGTCTGGATGGATTCCCCCACAGACTCAAAAACTTGATTAAAATTAAAAGAGGCAGGCTAAAGGAAAATGGACAGAAAAAAATCCAAACAAGTCATATCCCCAGTACGTTCGCCAATTTTGTTATTGGATAAATCGTTGAATGCATACATAAACTGATCTCCCTAGATCCACCTAGATCTAGAACAAAACAAGACAGGACATTATGCTTTCCCTAAGATTTAATCATTGAGTTTACTATCAAACAAGATATGAATGAAATACCTTTGAATATCGCTTCCTTATATCTTTGTTGTCCCTGCTCCACTTCGGTTCTCTTGTGATATCATATCTACAATGAAACACAAACCAACCAAAGTGAAAACAACAATAGTATATTCAATGAAAACTTACAGATGTGATCAAGGAGTCATGTAATAAAATGAGAATGATTTTATGAGAAATAAACATGCCACTGTATTATATTAAGTAAAGTGGAAGATACAACCAAACAACCTTGATGTTGCAAGGTTCCCTTTCGATGGCCCTTTGCTCCAACACACACACTTGCTCCAAACTTGTATGAAGATGATCCACAATAGCTTGATGGTCAAATGGAGACATCAAACACCAATTGAAATAGAGTTCCTCACACAATTCTCAGCCTATTCCTTCATAAATTCCTTACTTGATCTTACTTTCTCTTGGTTAACCTTTTCCATGAAAAATCCATCATTATATATGAGAAAGAGAGATGGTTAAAGAGATTAGAATGATCCCACCAAATTAGAGAATCCAATAGGATCCAAACCATATTGATGCCACCTAATATTCTAGAAGATTCCCTTCTAGAACCTTCGTGAACTTTGTCCTTTCCTTAGTCTTCAAACATCGCCACACCCTGTCTATAGAGTAGCCTGTGGAAACTCCGAGAGACAAGTTTAGGACAGCCTATGGAAATCAGGCATTTCTGCACTGTGTCTTATGTCCAGCCTACAACGTCCTTCCAAAATCAAGTTTTGTAGAGGAGGAAACTAGTCACGTTTCTCATGAGAAAGATCCTTTTGGGAGCCTGAACACATGCTTGTAGAAATGACACAGACCCTCTGCCCTTAGGCCGAGATCCACACAGGATATTCACTAAAACCACGCCAAGGGTTAATCAAACCCTTTATTTAAGCCACAAAGGACTTCAGGTTTCGGGAGTTGGAGAGTCTCGATGTATTTCCACAGTTCTTGGCAAATGCTGAAATGTGAAATGTCAACGAAGGTTGACTTCTACAACATGACGAACACATGCTACCTGTTACCCACTAGTTTCGGCTTTCGGGACTTTGAGCAAACAATCAACAGTTGTTCCTCTTCTCTTATGATTCCCATAACTCTGAAATGCCAGAATTTCAAAATGGGCTCAATGTCCCATGGAATGTGAGATCGATGTCCTTTCGGAATTTTCGCCAAAGCTTGACGCCTCCTTTGACTTCCGCCACATGTATCCTCTGACTGATACTTGGGACCCACCTTTCAGCGTTTCTCTCTTCGTGATTTCGGGGGTTGTGTTGACCATGAAAATCCACTTCTTGAGTCCCAAAACCCCAAAATTTGATTAGTACCCAACAACTATTGTCCCTCAACCTTTTCAGGAATTTTTCATTTCCCTCTTCGAGATTTCGTGAACCGGGAGTTTGAAATGCCGAAATTCCCCTCCAAAGACATGCTGTGTTTCGTGACTTCGAGATTTTCAATGCAAAGGGCCCCGGTTCTTTGTCATAGGAATTTTCTGTATGCCAAACCCTGAATTACCAAAATTCCAAAATTCCACACCTGATAATCCCTTTCATGATCCGGGAATTTGCGTGACCAAGGATTTTGGCCTGCACTCCAAACTTGCGAATCCCAAATCCCCGAAATGATCTGATGGCTTAAATGAACCACGATCAATGGTCCACATTGATTCTTGATGTCAGGGTGGAGGATTCGTCCAACTCCTAACCACCTTACAACTCCTCTGGATCCTACGGTCCTCGCGACTTCGCGAGTTCTCCATGGATAATTCTGACCACCAGATGCACTCTTCAATGACCCCTATCCAAACGACTCAGTGTTCTCCCTCCTAAACTTAACTTCAAAGGTGTTATCCTTCCTGAGCTTTCACTTGTAAACTCAATCTCCCCAAAAGGATCCCTGCTCGCACTCCTTGTGGTAAACCCTCAAATAACCTCTGGTTATTTGAGTCTCCGACCCTGTGCACTCTTTTCAACAGTGATCCTCTCAATATTCCCCTTAGTTAATAAGTTCTAAGGCTCCAACCAGCTTGCGCACACCTTGCACAACTCTGTGTTTCACCTGCACTTCAGTTGGTATGAGAACAACGGTATCCCTCCTGAGCTTTTTGAGATAAAACTCAGACCCTCATCAATGCACACCTTGCAAATGTTCACTACACTCCTTGCAGGAATTCTCAGGAAGAGAACCAATTGAAACTCATTCTTCTCCTCTCTCAGACTTCATACATTCACCATGAAATCATACACACAATGCAACATTGAAACAAATGCATAACAAAGACTCAAATAAACTATAAACATAGCATTCAACAAATGTAAACAGTAAGCATCATAACACCATGAAAGTTGATTCAAAGATTCATATATTAATTCAAGTGCTCCTTTACATGGGTTCTTCTCTATAGCTCTCTGCTTCAGCTCTATAGCTTATGAAATCTGAATGATCATAAAAAAATACCATGATACAAGGGTGAGGGTGTCTATGTCCATTTTCCCTCCTATACTTATAAACTATCTAATCTAACATTCATATCTAACTACTTTCATTAAACAGACTTAAATGCCTATTACATTCGATAGATGAGAGCAATTGCTCAAGATCTATTCACAACTCCAAGATATAAATGTAAGTACGCTTCCCCTAGCTATTACATTAATATTTGCTCATTAATTTTTCAAAACATTTCAAAATGGGTGTTGGTGCTTTTCCATCTATCTTCCACCTTTATGCTTGTTTGGCTGGCTACGTACGATGCTCCTGCATCAAGAAACATCACCAGGGTGACCAAAATAATGTGTAACACTGCGTTCTCCATGTTGGAGTCTCTAGACCAAGATAATAATTTTCCATCTAAAAAGGCTATTATGTTTCCTTTGTCTTCTAGGAAAGATATGGATACAAGATTCCTTTATAAACCAGGTACATATAAGACATTTCTAAAATGAACATTGTTACCTATTTTCAATTTGACAGAGGCTTGACTAATTCCTTCAATTGGATAGGTGTTATTATCTCCAAGTTCTACCTTGTAGGATGTCGTCTTTTCATTTAGATTAGAGAGTTTGGTCTGGTCTCTTGTCATATGCCTAGAAGATCCACTATCAATTATCCATATGTCATCTTCAAGAGTTCCTGTGAGAGATGAATAGTGTAGATGATCTGTATTTTGATTCATGATTTTTGTTGACTGATAACTTGTCAAATTTTGATTTTGACCCAAAATATCAACCTTGATGTTTTTTCCTTCTGAGAGTGCCAAGAGGTGTGCTGGACTAAGGTTCACTAGAATATGTTCTCATTGAGTAAGGTATTCCACCATCAGGTGCTGGGCAAGAGTTTTAGGGTTTTTGCAACTGCACCTTCTAGTAACCCTAGCAACAGTACATCAGTAACTACAACTGCTAAAATCCCTAGTGGAAGTTCTTCAATGAGCTTGATAACCTTATGGCTTAACTTCCTTCTAGTGGTTTAGACTGAATGAAGGAGGTGTGGGCCCATAACCTATTATAAATGTGGGTGTGCTCGTTTAACCATAGATAATATAGAAATATTGTCACCCAACCATAGGCACGAATGCCACCCCCGAGCACCTTGAGCTCGACAGAGAGAAGAATTCTGGTAGCAATTCAATATCCAACCAAGGATAATGCACCAAGAAAAGATAAACAAGACTGATAAGAAATTTCAACCCAGCAAGACTAAAACTATAGGTTGCAGTAACTACAGTTGCAACTACTCCACAGACATGCGCACTACTAGATTTTTGTAGTTACGACTTGTGTGTTTCAAATGAGTTCTGGCGCCTTATATTTATAATTCTCTTTCCAGACTGTCTGGGCTGACCTCTCTTTCTGGGTGCTAAAGACTTAATATAAAATATTCTCATTAGACGAATTTACTTCTAGGGTTATGTCCAAGTCTTGTAGGGTTCTTCTTTCTTCCTGGAATATTATAATCTCATTAGAGGTCACAAGTGGAGGTTAATACCTCCCATAGCTACCATAACATCAACAGTGTTATGGCCTTTCTAGACATCAAATAAAGGGTATCGACAAGGAATATTTTGTTTTGATACTCTGATTTCAGAGTGTTAAAAAACATCTTCTCCACTAGACTCTAAATAAATTCCTTCGAGCATAAATCAATAATCGTCATGTGTTACTTCCAAATTCATGAATCAAGATTACCCTGAGTTAATATCCATTGTTGTTCTAGTTCTTCTTCAGACCTACTTTGTCTTTATCTAATGTGCTCTTTCTCGATATGAATAACCCACAAACTGTCGATTTACCTTTCTATAGTGGGAAAACCCCCCTATGGACTACACTAGGGTTCAATCATGCAGGCAGAGCTAATCGTCTAAAGTATCCTACTTTTAACACTATCCTGACAATACCCCACATTCATGCATAAAATACAAAGTATAAGGATCCGGCAGTCTTACCTTAAAGTCCACATCTGGTGTCGATCCTTTTGAATTCGGTCGCTTCTCGACTGCAAGTCTCCTCCCAAGGCTAACCTGCATTCACCAAAAGACAAACAAGAAACTATGAACATGCATATTATATATGAATTAGTGGGTTATATGTCATAAAAAAATGTAAATCAAACATGAAGATTGAACACATCATATGGCAGGACATAAAAAGTACTTCTTTATATTAATATCGCAAAGTCACTTACAAAATGAGATCAATGATTGCTCCTCAAACCCGGTCCTGGGATCCTCTTCAAAAATATCCAACTACTTCCACATATCCTTCTTCTCTCACACTTCTCTCTAGAGAATGGGCATAGGCTTATGAACAAGGAAAAAGGCAAGAATATGGAATTATCGCTCAAACCTCACAATGTGGCTGCAAATTCTTGGGGCAAGGGGGGGAAGTCAAATAAGAAGAGTTTCGTTGTAGCTATGTTTCTCCTTGGAATGAGACTCCAACACCTCCTTTTATATGAAAAAAGGATGGTTATTCGGTTAGGTGACAGGCTATAGGCGGGGGATTAGTTGGGAAACTACCAATAGCCCATAATCGCAACGAATCCCTTGCAACTTTTTATTTTTTGCGACTTTTATGGGCATAAGCGGGTTGTAATAGTGTATCTAGCATATGTACGTGGGCCATAGTGGGGAGTCTAGTGTATATATGTGGGATGTAGTGGTGCAAGGTGCATACATATTCAAAAGTAGTGTTTTTAAGAAGAGTTGTTCAGTGTTGGCTTGGGAAAAAATAGTAAGTAAGATGGCCCAATGCCAGGTATGCATGTATAGTGCAATTTAGGGTTATAACATATGACCCCTATTGTGTGAGGTCAAAAGAGAATCTAACGAATGAAATACATTACAAATCTTCACCAACGTACGAAGCGATTGAGCCCAGGACCAGAGTTCGGGAGGTCCCAACTGCAAAATAACAATTGTCTCACCGAGGCGGGCATACCCATGCTTGGGATGAAATAAATCATGGCTTCTACAGATCCATGTCATATAACTATATAAAGTGTAACTGCGAGTAATACACAATGGATCTACATCTCAAAATCAAAGATATACATGTATAGTATCTATCTTCAAGAAGCCAATGATGCCTAATGGTTGGAGATGAGATCTTCATAGCTCGCGAAACAACTTCAAGATCTTCAAAACTCGAGTAGGAGTGTAATGTGAGTGCATGAGTTCACTACCCAGAGGTCTTTGATGACTCATCGGGGAACAGACAAGAGGATCTCGATGATCAGGGAAAGAACTCCATTGATTTTGAACAAGGACTTGATTGGAATTTAGGGATGGTCAGGCATGAGGTCAAGAGACAAACTGCATAAAGGATGACTCAAGTTGGGTAAAAATTCCCTTGGACAATAGCACGACTGATTATCAGACTCATGCAACAAGACATTGACATAAGTTCACGATGCAGAAGGCAATGCAAACTCTCCATATGTTTGGAAGGATAACCAAACGGAGGAGGAAAAATCTCTATGTTATGAGAACAACTTCCTAAGGTCATATTAAATCCCAAATCTTGATGAACAAATAGAAGGATTTGCTTTTTCCAGGGGATACTATTGTGCTACCATAAAAAGAAAATACTTTTCCCATCCTCTTTTTGGGGTATATTTGATTTTTTTGTCTTTTTCAATATTTTGGAGAGCTTGAAAAAGAATAAAAGAAAACTACGTTACAAAGGAGGAACGAGTGTCACAAGCATACTAGTTCCAAGCGCAAGGAACAGACTAATTCTCATAGCAAGGAGACATGTGCAGGAAAAAGGACACTCAGGAAAATTCCTCCATGGGTAAAGGTGTCAGATTGCAGAGGCAAAGTGATACAAGGCTTGGGTATAAGGCATGCTTCAAAGGTTCATTTGAGAGAAACATGGAGTCGGCATTAGGACAAATACGCAAAGATGCATGTCTAATTAATAAGACACAATGATAATGTCCTTCAGTGTAATTTCAAACGATCTCAGAGAAGGTAAGCTCAGTGGTTTTTTATTTTTAGAGAGTCTAAAAAAACATAAAAGAAGACTCCACTAGGGTACCTTTTTAAAAGATAGTCTAGTCGGTTTGAAAAAGGGGTAAACTAGCACCAAAAATGTGTCTATTCAAAACCATTTTAATGAGTCTGACCTTTACAAGATCACTCGGCAATCTTTTCAATTTTAAGGAGATTAAAAAGAGATTAACTATGGACTCGTTGCTTTTTTCTAGATTTAGTCTCCTTAGCCTGAAAAAAGTGAAATTTATTGAGGATAACTCTCCCAACGAGATGAATCTCCTGAGGTGTACCTTTTTCCTCCTTAATCTACAGGTCGAAAAAAGGGGTAAACTCATGCCAATAGATGTTTTTATGAACCAATTAACGAGTGTGAAAGAACAAGGTCACTCGACGATCTTTTCAATTTTAAGGAGTCTAAAAAGAGCTTAACTATGGACTTTGTAAAGGATTTTCTTCTAGACCAGTTTAATGAGTGTGAATAAACAAGCTCACTCGATGATCTTTTCAATTTTAGCGAGTCTACAAAGATCTTAACTATGGACTCTCTGGGGGTTCATTTTTCGTAAATTTAGTCCCTCGGGCCCAAAAAAGGGGTAAACTTATACCTGAGAATACTCTTCTAGCGAACCGAAGTTCCTAGAGCATACCTTTGTTCATACAATTGACCATCCATATCGAAAAAGGGGTAAACTACCATCGAACAGATGTTCCTTCAAATTTTAGTTTCGCAAGCATGAAGGACAACAAGATTGCTCGACAATATTTTCATGTTTATAGAGTCTGAAAAGGGCTTAAAAGAAGACTCGTTTTTTTTTTGGGAGTTCTGAGGGCGAGGTCAAGAGTGATGACATATCAGAAGTATGAGGCTCAAACTCGTAATCAAGACAAGACTAAAAGGACTCCCGAGTCTATAGTCATTAACGATGACATGGACACCAAAATGCAACTAGGATCTACCTAGGGCATCCATGTGAAGGTAGGATCTACCACTAAATTATGACACTTCTAGAGAAACAATGATGGTTCTGTGTCGCAATTCGGTGGGATTGATCCTATGGTAAAGAGAAAAAGACAATGAGGTGCAACAAGTGGAGGTGGAATCCTAACTTAGATGCACAAAGTAAAGTTTAAACTTTACTTTGAGTGAGACTCCCAACTTGACTTTGTTTTGAAGAATAACATAACATGGAATTTACATAACTCTCTTGCTACTAGATTAAAAAACTTAATTGACACACCAATGTCATAATTTGACATATCTTAAAATTGAATTTTGACTTTCACAATTTGAATGACTTTAACTTTGCTTAAACTTTACTTTGACTCATACTCTAAACTTGATTTGTTTTAAAAAATAACATAAAATTGAATTTGTTTTGAAGAATAACATAACATGGAATTTACTTAACTCTCTTTCCATGAGAAAATTGGATTTCTGATTCCAATTGTCACACGATTTTGACTTTTTAAATCAATGCTTAATGCTTATATCAATAGAATCTCAACTTCAATTTCATGTTGGTTTCCAAAAAATCCGCTAAGTTAATTGCAAAAGGACTTCATTACAAATAAAAAATATGTATATTTTTAAGAACTCATTACATACTAACACATGGATTTACAAAATTATGGCTATTTTTAAGACCTCATTACATACCAACACATGGATTCCTGGAAAGACTTTAGCCATCTTCAACTCCAGCAATATCCTCTCTCGGCCTTCTGTGCTTCTTCCCCGAGTCATAACAAGACTGCAAAACATTCTAGTCTCAATGTTAAACAAACTTCCCCAGGAATATATAAAATTTGTTTTGGGCTAAGATCCCATAAGATCCCATAATTTTTTTAAAAATCAACATTTTGCAGGATATCATATTATTATGGTTATTTGTACTTACTTTTTACAATTTTCCTAAATTTATTTGAATAGCATGAGCAATAAATTATAGAAATTTTTATAAAATCCAAACATATTGGAGGATGTAATATTAATATGGTTATTTGTACGAGTTTTCTTAAATCTATTTAAATAATATAAACATCATATTATAGAAAAATTTATAAAATCCAAACATTTTGCACCATGTCATATTATTATGGTTATTTTGTTAGAATTAATATTTGTTTATTTTAGACTTGGTTTGGGTTTGTTAGATCTTGTTGGTTGTGAGAGATATTCTCCTAGTATCAAATCATATTTATGTGTGTGTGGTTGAGAGATTTCCTCATGAGTTTGTTATGTTGTTGAGGAAAACTCCTTGTATAAATATGTGTTTGATTGATTAACAAAAATATAGAGATTTTTTGTATGCAATCTAGTTCTCCAATTTGGTATCAGAGTTGGTTGCTTTGGGTGTAATGTAAGATGTAATCTGATGTTGATGTTGTAGGAGAGAAGAATTAGATTAGTTTTGTGAGATTTCTTTGTGTTTTTTGCAAGAAACATTGCCCTTATTAGATTGGTATTGCTTCTTGCATAGCTAGAGGACTGCACTAGAGAGACCAACAAAGAGTAGCATCATTATCATTTATGTTTACTAGAATTAGAGGGCCACTACATGCATGTTCAACGCCCAACAACAAGTTATTATTTAGGATTTTTTCATGCTTTGTCATCTATTACTTGAGTCGCGGTTTATTAATCCCTAAACTAAAGTACTCTCACATCAAGAAAATGGCCATAGCAACATTTCATGTTGTTCAAGATCTCTAGTACTATATTATATTACGCAAGCTGACCGTCATCGCCGAAGTTAATCCTTTTTAATATGTTTTGACTCTATGAATCATTGGCGGAAAGTACAACAAGTAGATTGTTGTTCTTTATGAGTTCGATTTGGATTTTGCCTCTGCCATGTCCAAGAAGTCTTTATTCTTTGTCAAACTTATTTCGGAGTTCCCAGTGGAGAATGAAGAAAATGAAGTTATTGATTCATTTCTAGATGAGCATATATTCCTCATCTCTTTGTCCAATCCTTATGTTGTAGGAAAATCTCCCTACAGACAGGTAGACTTCCTCTTGAGAGCTAGACCCTTAACTCTAAGACAGAAGGTGCTTAACATGAACACTGACTTCCTTTTAGATCTAATCAAGTTGATGAACAAAAGAGAAGGAGGAAAGCATGTACCTTATGAACGTCGTTTGTCCCTGCAAGGTTCAGGATGAGCCTCGATCTTGAGCTCCTTGTTAGGTCCTGCAAGAAAAACAAAAGTACAAACAAATTCCTACTCTACTGAGATTAGCTAAGACATAGATCCATCTACTGTAGACAAACTTATATAGAACAAGTACAAGTTTGAAAGAAACAGGCCAAGCATTGATTATATTGATGAGAACAAAGTGTTACTTATAGCCATGGATGTAGTGCAACAGCTTCACCAAGCTCTCCTTGTCCAAACCCTTGCTCAAAAGCTCCACGATCGGAATGACAATAGCTTCACTGATTATTCTCCTCCACTTCTCATGAGATCATCAATTTTGTATCTCTAAACTCCTCTTCCCCTCCTCCATGGAAATCCCTCATCATATAAGATTTGGAGACTTAACCACCATGGAGAGGATCTCTCATCATATCCACTAAGAAAGGGATCTCTAAGATATTTAGGGAGAAAATATCTCTTAAGTATTTTGGGGAGGAAATATCTCTCAAGGATTTTAAGGAGGAAATATTTCAACCATCCATGAGATCCTCCACCTTCTCTAAAAAATAGGAAACCAAATGTGAGGTGTATTCTCACACTTAATTACTTTCTTTTTCATGAATATTAATAATAATTCATGTGTACTTAGTATTTTTTCCTTCATGTAATATATTCCTCCTCCACATTGACTAGAGATTGTGACATAGGTTATTCTATGGTGTCAAGGTGTATGTGACACTTATATGACACTTTACGACACTTAGGGAAAGGTACCTAGGTGTGCAAATTTCATGTGTAACAGAATGCCCCCTAAAGTGTGAGGTCAGAAGAGAGAATGATGGCCAAAACACTTTACAAATATTTAAAGCAAGGGTATAGATGCAGAGAACTTGATAGAAGCTTCACAAAAACATCCAACAAATATTATGACATGTTTCAAACCCAAGGCAGGCATACCTATGCTTGGGTGATAAAGACTTGCAAGATATGGCCACCATAAAATACATTGCGGATCCATAATTATATTGATAACATGTTATAGCCACTGAAGATACACTGTGGATCTATACTCCCATGACCATGATTGATCGTAGCCATGAAGAATACACAGTGGATCTACGAGATGGCAAGACATAGCCACGACCAATACAAAGTGGATCATTGTTCAAGAGAAGCTCCGTCGAAACCTAGGCAAAGTACATATCAGAGTGATCAATCAACCCAGGGTATTCTTACCGGTGACATCCCCCAAAATAAAATAATTTGGAAATTTAAATTTCTGAGAAATTACTCCATTTTTGGTGAATTTGAGTTTGGAAAAATTTTGCCATTTTTGGAAATTCCGAATTTTGAATTTGTTAATTGTAATAAATTATTATGACTGTTGGGCAGGACTCTAATTTGACCCAACTAAATATCTGACAATGACACTTGTTTGAAAACAAAATATTTTATATTAACTGCAGGAAGACAAATGGAACAACCATGTTAAAAGTAGCTGACCATGACTCCATGAGTGGGGAACATGTTGAAACTACCCCTGGGCTGATTTGTACAAGTGACAATATAATGATTTGGCCATTGGAAGCCCCTGAAAATCAGGGATTTAGGAAGCTGGGAAAATTCCAAAGAAGGAAAAAATACCTAGGCAAGTTACAAATAAGCATATGCGAGGAGGCAGGACGTTGCTAAGTATGCTGGGAATAAGTCTGTTTTGGGTCTTTTTCTTTTTTCACTTGCTGTTATGAACACTGGAAGGGTGTGAGGCAAGGAAAAGGGGACTGAATTGAAGGACAGTGTTGTAAAGGGATTTTCCAAGTTCACCCTTATGGACTCATGGTCAGGCTAGGGGGTGAATTGGGCAAGTAATCATGGTTGCTCAATTCTACAGTTGGGAAGAACGTGGTTGTACCCTAAACTCTATCTGTCTGAATGATTTTTTATATTGAAATTACTGTACATGTTATCATTATATGGAAGAGTTCTAGTAGTTATTTTTAATGATCGTGTAACTGCTGTAAGTCTTTTCTGTACCTAAATAGTCAGTATTCTACCTCTGTGGAATGAATTGGTTATTGTTATAATGAGATTCTTAATGCTAGTATACATGCAAGAACCTAGACAAAGACTATTCAAAATCCAGTGAATAGACTATAGGATTTAAATGCAGATTTATTTTCTAGAATCAAATTTTAATCAGAAGCGAATAGGTATCAATGAACGAATAGAGTCATTATATGCGTATATATGTCTCAAACTTTAAACAGAGTCAAACGAATAGAGCTAACATATGCACATATACGTTTAAAACTTTAAATAGAGTCGAATGAACAAACAGAGTCATTATATGTGTATATATATCTCAAACTCTAACAAAGTCGAATGAACAAATAGAGCTATTATATGCATCTATATATATGTCAAACTTGAACAGAGTCGAATGAACGAATAGAGCTATTATATGCGTATATATGTCTCAAACTCTAACAGAGTCGAATGAATGAACAAAGCTATTATATGCGTCTATATACATATATCAAACTTGAACAGAGTCATTATATATATA
>JZKD02S1610429.1:52567-68792 GCA_000966675.3 Picea glauca
GCTTCAATTCATTCACCAAATTTGAGGTTGTCACCAATTTCTCTACTAGATGAGAAAAAGGAGAAGGGTGGATGAAAAGAAGGTTCAAGAGAGGTGACTATTTCATTTTTTAATGTGCTTGACACAGGAAAAGAACTATGCTCAGGGTTCTGGGTTCAATCCCCAGATTGTTGTTTCATTTTTTAATGAGCTTGCTACAGAGAGGAAAACTATGCTCATGACCTTTGTTTCATTTTTTAATGAGCTTTCCACAGAGAAGAGAAACTATGCTCATGGCCTCTGCTTGATCATGGCTTCCAAGAGAATAACGCTCTGGAAGGATACCATGTCAAGGGACAAAACTCAGTCATGGATTCCAAGAGATATTTGCTGGATGGAAGATAATCACTCTGGAAGGAAAGCATGTCGAGGGACGCAACAGGGGTAAGGAGATCAAGCTCCAATATCCCTACCAAATAAATCACCATGTCAATTGTTGGATCTAAATCATCGGAAGTTGAATTCACTAGAGACAACGCCACACAATTAACATGCGGCGGGGGAGATATGATTTGCATATAAGAACCATTTAGGGTGGTAATCCCGTCAGAACCGATGAATTAAAGTTGATTAATAGTCACAATTCTTCCATCGTGATGGAAATATATCCCATGGAAAAGAGTGGACACAATATCTTTCATAGCATAGACATAATCCCGCCTAAGGAGTAAAGAGAAATTCATGGGGTTTCGGACTACCATGACATCAATAAAGACAGTTTTCCCTCCCAAAGTTATGGGAAACTGAGGAAGGGTCCCTAAAGGTTGACTATTTATTTTGTTAAAAGATAACATATTCTGTGTAATTGGCGCAAGCTGCGGACAACCCAAAGCATACCAAGCAACAGAAGACAAAATACTAATGGACGCACCTTCATCTATCAACATTTGAGGAACATCCCGATCACAAACATGTACTGTAATATGGAAAGGAATGTGAGAGGGAAGACGAGGTCTAGTTAGCGCACCCCAATAAAAAAGGATGGTCTCATTACTTGGAGGGGGTTTTGTGGGAGAATGAGGAATGCCCCACGACACGGTAGATTCTGTATCAATGAGAAAAATGTGGGCAGTATCAGGTTTACTCTCTAGAGGGAGAGTAGGATCAACTAATGGTGGACCTAGATTGACCACTTTGGCACTCTTCAAAGGAAGAGTGGGATTGAATGATGATCTATCTAGAGAAACCACCTTGGCACTCCTCGGATGAAGGGTGGGATTGACCGAGGAAGGGACTGGATCAGTCACTTTGGCACTCTTCGGATGAAGGGTGGGACTGACTGAGGAAGGGACTAGATCAGTCACTTTGGCACTCCTCAATGGAAGAGTGGGATTGACTGAGGAAGGGACTGGATCAGTCACTTTGGCACTCATCAAAGGAGGAGTGGGATCGACTGATGACAGAACTAGATTGACCACTTTGGTTTCACTCTCCAAGGGGAGAATGGGGTCGACGAGTGGAAACAGATCGACCGCTTTGGTGTCACTCTCTAATGGGAGAGTGGGATCGACCAAGGATAAAAATGGATTGACCACTTGGGTCACACTCTTTTGATGAAGAGTGGGGCTGATCAATGATGGAACTGGATCAACTACTTGGTTTTGTGGTTCAATCGAGGAGGAAACAAGATTGACCATCTGATCAACCGAACTAACTGGGGATGGAACCAGATTGACCAATCCATAAACTAATGATGGGTTGGGGTAAATATCACAATAACCTTTTGGAAGTTGAAGTTTTTCCAAAAGAGAAGAAGCCTCATCCAGGCGAGGAAAAAGGTGAGAGTAATGATCACCTTTGCATAACATGCAAGGGAACTTGACAGTTTTCTTCTTCTTACCAACCTTAACATCACTAGTTGATGGGGTATCATCGGCATGACCGATAGAGGCCGATGACGTGGAGGACCACATTTCTAAGACCTTGATAAGATCGGGGCAATCCCTCAGAAAGTGGTCACCCTTACAAAGGCTGCAAGGGAATTTGGGTTTTGGATTCTTCATTTTAATCTTGTTAAACTCATCAACAGTCCCAGTACTATTAACAGTAATCAAACCAACATCTAATTTTGTTGGGGCCTTGGTTCTTTTTGGTCTCTTCTTCTTCTTCTCTTTCCATTTCTTCTTCTTTCGATCAACCTGGCTACTTGCTTTAGAGCTTTCACTAGGTGAAGAAGGAGAAATGGAAGGAGACTTAATGGGTGAAGAAGGAAAAAAATTGACGTGAGGTTGATGTGTGGGTGGTGTACTGAAATCTAACGTATTATATGCAGTTGAAACATTGGGAGGATTCGAGATCACCGGAGTGGGGAACAACCAAACTGGTAATCCGATGGTGAATTTTGGAAGACTCAATGTGGCAATATACGGAGGACCAAAGTTTCCTAAAGAAGGAAAGGTGTAAGGTTCCCTGAGAGAAGAGGTTCCTCCATTGGTACTCTCAGGATTTGATTCCATTAACACTAACTCGACCTAAGGTCTACTAAGTAACACAACCAACACACACTATGAATCTGAGAAGAAATCAATCAAACAAACCTTCCCATGATGAAACCACTAGTTGGTGATGAAATCCAACATCGTGAGATCAAAATAGGAAGGGGCAGGGATAGAGTGGGTGGATCAGTTACGTTGGCGACCTGCTTAATGGACTTACGCCTTGGTGCAATCTTCCACGCAATAATTGTGGATTTACCATCCAAGGAGCCTGAGTGAGTTTGACCAACGTCTGTTCCAGGTATAGTGAGACTTCCCTTCACCGTCACCTTGTGTAAGACCCTAAATATTATGGTTACTAAGGTCACCAATTTGTATTTAGCATATGGGCGGGTACAATCGACAGTCCAGTCTGAACGTAAGGGCAGGGTATCTAGCCTGAAACCAACTTGAAAGGCTTCCACTCAACATTGTGGGTATACCTTCAAGAGACCCCCAAAATACGATTCAACTACTACAATCAGTTAAACCACGGAGGGATAATCTTTGTAGCTCTCCCGAGTGTGACCTCGTGTGTAACCCCTTTGTGAGAGGGGGATCCCAGAAATCCTATACGACAATTGGATTTCACTCTCCCTACTGCAAGATACTAAGTTTGTTTGACAGCTTTGGAAAGTTATCCTTTCAACCTATTCCAAAGCTCTACACCCTAAACTAATGTAGGTTTGCTAACAAAGATGTAAAAAGTATGATAAATTTTAGTTAAGCGTTGATTTTAGTGGTTTTTATTTACTCAAAGGTGTATGAGAGTGAAGACTGATGATATTATGACTCTGTTACCAAAACATGCATAAGAAATGATAAGCGGTCTTTTCTTTCAATGAATCTCTAATTAAGGGAAGGAGAAGGATTTTCCTTTCACTGTCAAACACCAATATGAAATGACCTCATGCAATAGTCGTCAATAGGGAATCCAATGCAATGCTAAAATGTTTATATCTGACTGATAACCAGTGTATGTAAAGCTTCCTATGCTAATCGGACTTCAAGAGTTGTGAGATTTAAGCAAACTGGAAGAAAACTTCACATAAACAAAAACACACCCTTGTTGCGATCAAACAAGAGAAAGAAAACCAAAAACTCAAAAGGAAGGAGAAATATCTTGGACAAGATGACTCAAAGATCAGAAAGAAAAGTAGAAAAGACCTTTGAAACCCCTTACAATGTTTTCACTCATTTAGACAAACGAGAAAAAAACAACAAATTGCCTCCAAATCGTGAAGGACAAATTGCAAAGTAAGGACAAATGTCAAAAAATCCAAACAAAAGAAGATGAATCCTTAGAAAACAAGGTATTTAAAGGCCAATAGGAAGAAGTATTGAAGCACCAAGAAGCTGAGCAAGGGAAAAAATAGAGACCGGACTTTAGAAAAGACAAATCTGGAAGGTTTTTTTGCAGAGGAAAGGTTGGCATTGTAGTGTAAGGGGAACCAGAGCGTTATAAATCTCTGTCTAAGACCTTCAAGGAATGTTGGTGCTCTGATAACATAGGCAAGGGAGCATCAGGCTTCAACAACTCAGAAAAATTCCAGAAAATAAAAAATTCAAGAACATTTAGCCAATCAGGCTGATCATGATGACACACAGATGCAATCAAACCATTCTAAGAATACAAAATTCAATGGAGAATATCAAACGAGTGGGAAAAAGGTCAAGACAAGATCTAAGAAAGGAAACACAAATCATATTTCCTCCCCAGTGGAGTTGTCAATTTCTGTTGTAGGAAAATATCCCTGTAGATAGGTAGACTTCCTCTTGAGAGTTAGACCCTTAACTCTAAGACAGAAGGTGCTTAACATGGACACTGACTTCCTTTTAGATCTAATCAAGCTGATGAACAAAAGAAGAGGAAAACATGTAACTTATGAACTTCGTTTGTCCCTGCAAGGTCCAGGATGAGCCTTGATCTTGAGCTCCTTTTTAGGTCCTGTAAGACAAAAAAATTCCTACTCTATTGAGATTAGCTAAAACATAGATCCCTCTACTGCAGACAAACTTATATATAACAAGTACAAGTTTGAAAGAAACAGGCCAAGCATTGATTATATTGATGAGAACAAAGTGTTACTTACAACCATGGATGTAGTGCAACAGCTTCACCAAGCTCTCCTTGTCCAAACCCTTGCTCAAAAGCTCCATGGTCAGAATGACAATAGCTTCAATGATTATTCTCCTCCACTTCTCATGAGATCATAAGTTTGGTATCTCTAAACTCCTCTCCCCCTCCTCCATGTAAATCCCTCATTATATAATATTTTTGACTTAACCACCATGGAGAGGATCTCTCATCAGATCCACTAAGAAAGGTGTTACACATAAAAAATAATCACTTTGATAGTGTCACAAGTTTCGTCATTACAAAGGTCGCAAGTGTTGCATTTTGCTCACAAGGTCACAAGTGTCGCATGTTGCTCACAAGTGTCGCAAGTGTCAAAGAAAGCACGCTGCCATGATGCCTATGTCGTGCCTATAATGACATGAGAAGGACACTTGAAACACCTCAAACATTTGATTTGGAAGAGTTGAAATGCGTTGGCAGGCTTGCAAACCTTTTGCCACCTGAAAGCACCTCAAAAACTGAGTTTTTGGAGGGGAGCACTCCCCTATACCTCTTCTGGGAGCGTCGATGCTCCCCCTTACACTGCAGGGGAGCATTATAAATCTCCTCTATCCCTTTTTATGGAGATCTATGGATTTTGAAAGTGCTAGCGCCCCCCTAAAGCCTACTAGGGAGCGCTACAACACTTTGATGGTCCTTTTGAGGGAGTACTACCTATTCTGGGCAGTAGTTAAGTTGTTGAGATGAATGGGGAAAGGATCCTTTCATTATTGGAAGGTAGTTGGATTTGAATCCCTTGTCCAGCCATGATCTTAGGGTAGATCCTCAACTAAAGGAGGCAAATCCTCACCTTCCCCAAGGGTATCTCAAGTTGTTGAGCCTCTCCAAGGATATATAAGCAAGCTTTCTCATGGTGAAAGAGGACTGGAAAGAGAGAATCACACCAAACTTATGATCTTATAAGTGGTGCTGGAACGGGGAAGAATTGCAAGCACGAAACCTATGATCTCATAGGAAACACACAGTCATTCAAAGGAGAGTGATTAGTGAAGCTTCTATCATATAGGTTGTGGATGTTTCGAGAAAGGGTTAGACAAAGGGGACTTGACGAAGCTGTCACATTCACATCTACGATTGTAAGTACTACTGTCGTTATTCTCATTAATATGACACGCCTGGCCTGTTTCTTTCTAGTTTGTGTATGATCTTACATGAACTTATCATTGATAGATAGATCTATTTTCAAGCTAATATCAATAGAGTAGGAAGCGGTTGTACTTTGTTTGTCTACAGGGTTCATCGAGGAGCGAAAGATTGGAGCTCAACTCGGAGAGTGCAGGGACAAACGTCGATAAAAAGGTACGTATGTTCTCCTTCCTCCTCGTGTATTAGTTTGTATAGATTTGAAAGGAATTCAGTGTCCACGTTAAGCACTTTCTGTCTTATAGTTTAGGGTCTAGCTCTTTGAGGCAATCTACTTGTCTGCAGGGAGATTTTCCTTCAACAGAAACTGGCGACTCCACTGGGGAAGAATCATAACTTTCTTCTTTTTTTTTTTTTCCTCATAGACCTTGCCTTACACTCTGATTGTTTTAAAACTTTGTTCACCCCTTCATATCTGATTGCACTTGGTGAGTGACTCTTACCCCATCACACTCAACTTACCTGTCAAAATTTGATCAAAATTTTGGGTTTTTGGACTTTTTTGTGAGTTTTTTGAGTCTAGCGCCCCCCTACCCATGTTAGTAGAGCACCAACACTCCATAGCAGTGTTGGATAGATCTTTATAACACTCTGGTGGCCCTTATACCAGAGCGCCAACTTTCTTTTTCCCAAAATCTCTTCAAAATTTCCATTGTTTGGAAGTCCAGACCCTATTTCTTCACTTGTTGAGCTACTTTGTGATTCAATGATGCTTCCTTTGACCTTTGACATGATTCCTCTTGAGAAGTAAACACCTTATTTTTCATATTTTATGCCCTTCTTCATTCTTTTTGATTTTTTGCTGTTGAGAGATTGAAATCAATCCCTTGCTTTCTTCTCTCCTATTCGACTGAGCGGGAACTCTAGTGAAGGACATCTAAAGTCTATAACTCTTCTCATTTGGTTCTTTGAGGTCATCTGATCCAATTTATTTCTCCTTCCTTTTGCATTTTTTATTTTCTTTCTCTTGTTTGATTGCAAAAGGGTGTGTTGTTTGCGCGAAATTTGCATTTTCTTGTCTGAAAGGGTAGTTGGCAGGACAAGTTTTTTCATTGAATTGATCATCATTCACATGAAAATGACAAAAGAGTACATCTTAATGATTAGTTTGCATATTAGTTTGCATTTCTGAAATGTTTTAGCATCACATTAGATTTGATTGAGAACAAAATTGATTGAGGGCATTCCTTATCAAGTGTTTGATAGTGAAAACGACTCTTCCTCTTTCCCTTAAATAGGTATTCATTGAAAACAAATGATTGCTTATCATACTTCATGCATATTTTTGGGAATTGAGTCATCATTCCATCAGTTTCACTTTCGTACACCCTCTAAGTAAACAACATCCATTAAAATCAACACTTAACTAAAATTTATCATACTTTTTACATCTTTGTTAGCAAACCTACATTAGTTTAAGGTGTAGGGATTTGGAATAGGTTGAGAGGATAACTTTCCAAAGCTATCAAACAAACTTAGTATCTTGCGGTAGGGAGAGTCAAATCCAATTGTCGTATTGTCTTGCTGGGATCCCCCTCTCACACAGGGGTTATGCACGAGGTCGCATTCGAGTGAGTTACGGAGATTATCCCTCCGTTTCCCAACTGTTTGTAGTGGTCGGATTGTATATTGGGGGTCACTGGAAGGTATACCCACGATTATGTGTGGGAGCCTTTCGGGTTGATTTTGGACTTGTTATCCTGCCCATATGTTCCGAATGGACTGTTGATTGTTCTTGCCCAGGGGCTGACTACGAGTTGGTGACCTTAGTAGCAGGTCTCACACAAGGTGACGGTGAAGGGAAGTCTCACTATACCTGGAACAGACGTTGGTCAAACTCACTCGGGCTCCTTGGAGAGTAAATCCACAATTACCACGTGGAAGCTTGCACCAAGGTGTAAGTCCGTTAAGCAGGTCACCAACATAACTGATCCACCCGCTCTATCCTCGCCCCTTCCTATTTTGATCTCGCGATGTTGGATTTCATCACCAACTAGTGGTTTCATCATAGGAAGGTTTGTTTGATTGATTGCTTCTCAGATTCATAGCGTGTGTTTTTTTTTTTACTTAGTGGACCTTAGGTCAAGTCAGTGTTAATGGAATCAAATCCTGGGAGTACCAATGCTCCTGGGGAACCCTATACTTTACCTTCATTTGGAAACTTTGGTCCTCCATATGTTGCCACACTGAGTCTTCCAAGACTCACTATTGGATTACCAGTTTGGTTGTTCCCCACTTCTGTGATCCTGAATCCTCCCAATGTTTCAGTTGCACCTAATACTTTGGATGTCAATACACCACCCACACATCAAACTCATGTCAACTTTTCACCTTCTTTCGCCCATCAAGTCTCCTTCCATTTCTCCTTCTTTGCCTAGTGAAAGCTCTAAAGCAAGTAGCCAGGTTGATCAGAAGAAGAAGAAACATAAAGAGAAGAAGAAGAAGAACCCGAAAAGGACAAAGGCCCCAACAACATCAGATGTTGGCTCTAAGAAACCAGTTACCCTTAATAGTACTGGGAATGTTGATGAGGTCAACAAGATTAAAATGAATAATCACAAACCCAAATTCCCTTGCAGTCTTTGTAAGGGTGAGCACTTTCTAAGGGATTTCCCCGATCTTACCCAAGTCTTAGAAGTGTGGTCCTCCATGTCATCGGCCTCTGTCGGTCATGTCAATGATACCTCGTCAACTAGTGATGTTCAGGTTGGTAAGAAGAAGAAAACTGTCAAGTTCCATTGCATGTTATGTAAAGGTAATCATTACTCTCACCTTTGTCCTCGCATGGACGAGGCTTCTTCTCTTTTGGAAAAACTTCAACTTACAAAAGGTTATCATAAGATTTCCCTCGACCCATCGTTAGTTGATGGACTGGTCAATCCGGTTCCATCCTCAATCAGTCCGGTTGATCAGGTGGTCAATCTAGTTTCCTCCTTGATTGAACCACAAACCCAAGTAGTTGATCCAGTTTCATCATCGATCAACCCCTCTCTTCATCAAAAGAGTGACACCAAAGTGGTCGATCTTTTTTCATCCTCGGTCGATCCCACTCTCTCGTTAGAGAGTGACACCAAAGTGGCCAATCCATTTCTACCTGTCGACCCCATTCTTCCCTTGGAGAATGAAACTCAAGTAGTCAATCCAGTTTCGCCATCGATCGATACCGTTCCTCCCTTGAGGAATGTCAAAGTGACTGATCCAGTCCCTTCCTCGGTCAGTCCCACTCTTCGTCTGAAGAGTGCCAAAGTGGTCGATCCATTTTTGCCATCAATCGATCCTGTTCCTCCCTTGAGGAATGTCAAAGTGACTGATCCAGTCCCTTCCTCAGTCAGTCCCACTGTTCCTCTGAAGAGTGCAAAAGTGGTTGATCCAGTTTCGCCATCGATCGATCCCATTCCTCCATTAAGGAATGTCAAAGTGACTGATCCAGTCCCTTCCTCAGTCAGTCCCACTCTTCCTCTGAAGAGTGCTAGAGTGGTCTATCCAAGTCCACCATTGGTTGATCCGATCCAATCATCAGTCGATCCTACTCCCCTTCTAGAGAGTAAACCCGATACTGCCCATGTTTTTCTCGTTAATATAGACTCTACCGTGTTGGGGGGCATTCATCCTTCTCCTGCGAAACCCCCTCCAATTAATGAGGCCATCCTTTTTGATTGGGGTGCGCTAACTGGACCTCATCTTCCCTCTCACATTCCTTTCCAGATTACAGTACAGGTTCGTGGTCGGGATGTTCCTCAAACGCTGATAGATGAAGGTGTGTCCGTTAGTATTTTGTCTTCTGTTGCTTGGTACAATTTGGGTTTTCCGCAGCTTGCACCAGTTACACAGAATCTGTTAGATTTTAACAGAAGAACTAGTCAACCTTTAGGGATCCTTCCTCAGTTTCCTGTAACTTTGGGAGGGAAAAATGTCTTTATCGATGTTATGCTAGTCCGAGACCCCTTGGATTTCGCTTTACTCCTTGGGCGGGATTATGTCTATGCTATGAAAACTATTGTATCCACTCTTTCCGTGTGATATCTTTCCCTCACAATGGAAGATTCATGACTATTGAGCAAATTTCATTCATCGGCCCCGACTGGGTTACCTCCCTAAGTGGTTCTTATATGCAGACAGTATCACCCCCACCTCATGTAAATTATGTGGTATTATCTACCATGATCTCAACTTCCGACGATTTGGATCCGGTAGTTGACATGGTGATCTCTTCGGTAGGGTTATTGGAGCTCGATATCCTTACCCCTGTCATGAACCTCGACATGTGTTCCTTCCAGAGTGATTGTCTTCCATTTGACGAAGATCTCTTGGAACCCTGACCGAGTTTTTTCCCTTGACATGGTATCCTTCTAGGGCGTTATCCTCTTGGAAGCCATGATCAAGAAGAAACCATGAGCATAGTTTCTCTTCTCTGTGGAAAGCTCGTTAAAAAATGAAATAGAGACTTTGAGCATAGTTCTTTACCTGTGTCAAGCTCGTTAAAAAATGAAACAATCACCTCTCCCTTCAAGTTGAGTCTTTCGCCAGATCTCATAGATGTCGAGTCGAGTCTTTCGTTAGGTCTCATTTTTAAACCTTCATTTCATCCACCTGTATCCTTTTTCTCCATCTAGCACAGAAATTGGTGACAACCTCAAAGTCGGTGAATGAATTGAAGCTTGGGGGGCATGTCTCCAGCCTTTGATGATCATTCTGGAGTCAAGTCACTAGCTTTCAAGCTCGGGGCAACATACTGAGCTTAGTCTTTGTTCTGTCTCATGCTCATAAATACATGAGAATGCATCTTGGTAGACTTTTATCTCTTTTTCGAACCTGTATGGATACACAAAAAAGGAACCCCCTGGAGTCTCCTTTAAGATCTTTTCAGACTCTCTAAACATGAAAAGATTTCCGAGTGATCTTGTTTCCTTTCACGCTCGTTAAAAGGTTCGAAAGGGCATCTTTCGAGCGATAGTTTATCTCTTTTTCGGTCTCGTCAGACTACTGTACGAAAAAGGAACTGAGAGAGTTCTCTTTTAAGTGTTTTTCCAGACTCTATAATCATGAAAAACCTGAGTTTTTTGTCTTTGGACTCATTAAAACAAACATCGACAGGCCCATATGGGGCCGAACCCTTACTTCTTCCAGTTCCTTAAACAAAAGAAGAGGAACTTACTGAAGGTGAGTGATATTGAGCATGTGTTATCCTCCTCGAGCTCATTAAATTAAAAAGAGGTACTCGTCTATCTGGATGGGGGAAAATTTGAAAGAAGCAAGCCAAGCAGTCTCTTGAGAACATTACCAAGTAACTCTTAGAGTCGCCCTTGAACACGACACTTTGTCTTTTGCACACATTATAATCCACTGAACCTCTGCACTGAGCCAATCCTTTGAGTTTCTTTCACTCCTTTGGGTCACCTGACGTAAGTCACAGCATCCACTACATCATCAAGTTTTGGTCCATGTCATGTTTCTGCTGTCATTCCTCAGTGTTCAAGGGAAGTATCTACCTCGAGAGTCATCCATCACAAATATCTTGTCTCAATTCCCATGTCAGTCCATGTCCATTTGATCCGCCAATTACATCTCTATGTTTGTTTCATGTCGTTGATGGGGGATACATCAAGGCCCTCCTTCGACGAGCTTATTCCTGTCGACCTCAACACGTTATCCAGGAATTAGGCTTAGAAATCAGTTAGTACTTTGGGACCTGCATGCTTCAATGGAAGGCTTCCTCACATGCGACAGTGGGTTTACATCATTGAACTCTGATCGAATGATTCCATGAATGTTTGACTTCGGCTCATCCATTCACATTCATTGGAATGTACTAGGGTACCTTGGGAATCATTGACATTAATGGTGATCTCCCTCGCACTTGTTAACGGTTTACATCATTGACAAGTAATCAAGTGGTTTCTGCCATGTTCGACATTAGGACATCTATTCACATGGTTAGATTCGTACTACATCAGGATCGGTAAGAAGACCCTGGGTTGAGTGATCACTTTGATATGTACTTTGCCTAGGTTGCGATGGAGTTTCTCTTGAACAATGACACATATACTGTTACATAGATCCACTTTGTATTGGTCGTGGCTATGTCTTATCATCTCATAGATCCACTGTGTATTCTTCATGGCTACGACCAGTTCATGTCATAAGAGTATAGATCCACAGTGTATTTTTGGTGGCTATACCTTTTCATCAATATGATTATGGATCCGCAGTGTATTTTATTGCGGCCATATCTTGCAAGTCTTGATCACCCAAGCATAGGTATGCCTGCCTTGGGTTTTGAAACATGTCATGATATTTGTTGCATGTTTGTGTGCAGCTTCTGTCAGGTTCTTTGCGTCTATACCCTTTCTTGAAAGTCTACAAAGAATTTCAGTTATCAGTTCATGTCTTCTAACTTCATACTTTGGGGGGAAATCTGTTACACATAAAAAATACTCACTTTGATAGTGTCGCAAGTGTCTTCATTACAAAGGTCGCAAGTGTCGCATTTTTCTCACAAGGCCGCAGGTGTCACATGTTCCTCACAAGTGTCGCAAGTGTCAAATAAATCATGCTTCCATGATGCCTATGTCGTGCCTATAACGACATGAGAAGGACACTTGAAACACCTCAAACATTTGATTTCGAAGAGGAGAAATGATTTAGTAGTCTTGAAAACCTTTTTCCATTTGAAAGCACCTCAAAAATAGAGTTTTTGGAGGGGAGCGCTCCCATATACCTCTTCTGGGAGCATCGACGCTCCCCCTTACACTGCAGGGGAGCATTATAAAGATCCTCTAGCCCTTTTGAGGGAGCGTTATGGATTTTGAAAGCATTGGCGCCCCCCTAAAGCCTACTAGGGAGCGCTACAGTTCTCTGATGGTCCTTTTGAGGGAGCGCTACCTATTCTGGGTAGTAGTTAAGTTGTTGAGATGAATGGGGAAAGGATCCTTTCATTCTTGGAAGGCAGTTGGATTCGAATCCCTAGTCAAGCCATGATCTTAGGGCAGATCCTCAACTGAAGGAGGCAAATCCTCACCTTCCCCAAGGGTATCTCAAGTTGTCGAGCCTCTCCAAGGCTATATAAGCAAGCTTTCTCATGGTGAAAGAGGACTGGAAAGAGAGAATCACACCAAACTTATGATCTTATAAGTGGTGCTGGAACGAGGAAGAATTGCTAGCATGAAACCTATGATCTCATAGGAAACACACAGTCAGTCAAAGGAGAGTGATCAATGAAGCTTCTATCATCTAGGTTGTGGATCTTTTGAGCAAGGGTTAGACAAAGGGGACTTGACGAAGCTGTCACATTCGCATCTACGATTGTAAGTATTGTTGTCGTTATTCTCATTAATATGACACGCTTGGCCTATTTATTTCTAGTTTGTGTCTGATATTACATGAACTTATCGTTGATAGATAGATTTGTTTTCAAGCTAATATCAATAGAATAGGAAGCGGTCATACTTTGTTTTTCTACAGGGCTCATCGAGGAGCGAAAGATTGGAGCTCAACTCAGAGTGTGCAGGGACAAACGTCGATAAAAAGGTACTTCTGTTCTCCTTCCTCCTCATGTATTAGTTTGCATAGATTTGAAAGGAAGCCAGTGTCCATGTTAAGCACTTTCTATCTTAGATTTTAGGGTCTATCTCTTTGAGGCAATCTACCTGTCCGCAGGGAGATTTTCCTTCAACAAAAGGGATCTCTAAGATATTTAGGGAGAAAATATCTCTTAAGGATTTTGGGGAGAAAATATCTCTCAAGGATTTTGGGGAGAAAATGTCTCTACCATCCATGAGATCCTCCACCTTCCCTAAAAAATAGGAAACCAAATGTGAGGTGGATTCTCACAATTAATTACTTTCTTTTTAATGAATATTAATAATAATTCATGTGTACTTAGTATTTTTGCCTTCATGTAATATATCCCTCCTCCACATTGACTAGGGATTGTGACATGGGTTATTCTATGGTGTCAAGGTGTATGCGACACTTATATGACACTATACGACACTTAGGGCGAGGTACCTAGGTGTGAAAATTTCATGTGTAACACTTTAGTATGGGGATATCATAATATATCTCCAAACTATGAAGTTCCCTCCACATTTCTCGTGAGATGAATGAAAATGGGTCTGCCACCTAGCAATGTGTTACCTTATTATCATCGACACTTTGTATCGATGAGGGGTGGAATAAATTCTTTGTCATTTCCTAAATCATGGGGAAGCAGATTTAGTTTTTAATGAAAACCATAGTGGAGCATGTGGCGATCACTTATCAATGTTGGAAACAACCTAGAATATTTTGCACGCCGGTTATTTCTTGCCTACGATCTTTAAATATTTCATCGAAATGATCAAGAAGTGTCATCCCTGTCAAATCTTTATTAAAAAGATGTGTGTGCACCCTACTCCCATATTTCCCGTCGACCTCATTTGAAAGACCATACTTTGTACCCTCAAAGAAAATTTGGTCATGGCTCATAATAGCATGAAGTAATAAGTAGATCAAGGTCATTCCGAGCATCAATTTGTTGAAGGGGACCAAACGTTTCTTCATATGAAACCTTATAAGCTAGCTTCACTCAAAGATTAATAGTGCCAGAAACATTCTCCCAAATTTTATGGTCCTTACACAATTCTCAAGAGAGTGGGGTCCATGGCCTACCAGTTACATCCTATTTTTCATGTCTCGTTCTTAAAGAAAATGATTCAAACTAAGTTCTAAACTCAAATTGGTATCCTTGAGTTGGATGAAGAAGGTTCCATTTGGTTTCTACCACAAGAAGTCTTGGATCAGTGAGAGCATCGTCTGCATCAGTGCACCATCAAGGAAGTGTTAGTTTAGTGGAAAGATGAAACTCCAAAAGATGTCACTTGGGACTTGGCCACCATTCTATACCAATTTCCTCATCTAAATCCTTGAGGAAAAGGTTGTTCTGCAAGGGGGAGGGCATGTTAAAGACCTAACCTCCCTAACCCCTCAGTCTTCACTCTCATACACTCATACACCTGTCCTGCTTGACGATGGACGGTCCCAAATTACTTTGAGACTTCAGGACCTTGAAAAGTCCACTCTCATACGTACACAAGGGTTAGGTCTCGTGCACTTACTTCTGGATCCAATAGTTATTGGTCCTTAGTGATCAGATCCAACATATGGGATATGTTCCTCTCCTCTATGCTTCATTTGTTCATTGGACGTTGATATAACGGTCCATGCTCCTCTCCACAACCGATCTGATGGTTGTTTTCTCTCCTCCTTTTGAGATTTCGACTTCCTCTAGCTTAGAGGATTTTCTAAGTATTCAAAGGCCTTGTCCTTTGTTCCTCCTACGAGTCTGTCTCTTGGATCTCATCTACACCTCTGAAAAGCGTTTATCTCTTATGAGCTTAATCCTCTTGAAGATCTGAATTTCCCACACACTCCTTGCGTTTCAGGTATTTCGTTAAACTCAGATCGAAGGCCTATGGTGATCGACAGTTCACAATAATTGCAGGGCCCCAACATGTGTGATATTTGTCAGAGAGCTCAACCTCCACAATCTGGAAAGTGCTCGCTCGACTTTGGTCTGATCCTAGTCATTGATATTCCATCCCCAACAAGATCAATGATGTGGGTTCATTGTGGCTCGTGAACTAGCAAATCCGCTAAATTCACCTTTGCACTCTATAATGTTCTCCAACTGTCGATTAAATCGAATGAATAGTGTTTAATTCGGTAACTACAGTGATTATTTGAGTCAATCTGATGACTGGGATGGCCTCTCCTCTCGTTAAATGGATCACATCCATCTTCGTTGTCAGATTCTTAAGTCATGGGTAGTTCTGGTAACTTGACTATCGTCTACCTGCTAGATCTGATGGTTAGGACGGTTCCCAGGTATCCTCAATTCTAAGGTTCAGAGTTAACTTCAGGACTTTGATAATTTGGGTATTTTACCTCCCTTTCGACGAACTCACTTAGTTCTCTGAACTCGCAAAGTCTGAATGACTCCAAAGGTTAACTCCCATGCTATTTCCCATATCCAACGGTCATAAATGACTGTGGCTTCTTCCGAATAGATTTCGTCTGTTTGTCTTCCAAACAAGGGAACCTTCCCTTTCGATACTTCAGCCTCACTACTCTTCTTGAGATTTGTTAGCTCTGAAGGGTTTAAGAGCTTTGTGCTATTTCTCTTGAACTTAACGCTTGGAAGAATCCTTTTGCGCACCCCTTACACTCATTCCTCAACTCTAGAACTTGAGTGGTTCTCGGTCTCTGCCTACCTCGAAGAGAGCCTATGCATACTGATCCAGGTGGATATCAGTGGCCACCCACCTTTTCCAACTTGCTCAAAACAATTTTCTGGCAATTTTGGCAATTTACTATTTTTAGCAGGTTTTAACTTCTGGGGCCATTTTGAGGGCCTAAATGAAGGTTTTTTGAGATCGAGGTTCTCAATGAT
>JZKD02S1610440.1:39804-72608 GCA_000966675.3 Picea glauca
TTAAAATTATTATTGAAATAATTTATTTTGTATTCACTTTGAATTATAATACACTCATCACTTCACTTTATAATTTACCTTTTAAAATCTCTTAAACCACTTTGATTACTTTGACTTTTTGGGGCTTGTAGATGACATATGAGGGTCCTCCAACTTCGTAAGGCCATAACTCTCAAACCATGAGGAGTTATGTGATGTTCTACATACCACCAGAAATGGCATGACATGTACTATCCATATAGTATAGTATTATCTAAAAATATATCATAACTCATACCTTTACCCATCAAACAAACTTGGGTCCATTACCCAAACCTGGGGTGTTCAACTTCTCATGGCCATAACTCTCTAACCATGAGGAATTATGTGATGTTTCACATACCACCAGAAATGACATGACAAGAACTATCCATCTAGGATATTTTCCCTGACAAATTAACTTTCCTTCATCTAATTATTCCACAATTAAGCATGGGTTCTCTTACTCCACAAAGCGTCTTCCTGTGAGGGCTTTCACCATAAGGGGACCACTTTGGAGTTCATCCATATTTACTTCTTAACAACCATGAAAAAACAATAATGAGTCATGTTTACATCAAACACTATTGGGTCCATTACCCAAACCTTTGTGCTACGGGTCTTTCTTCAAGGGTTGACATCAATGACAACCAACCTTAATCAACAGAATGGGTGCATGTATGGGTGCGATATGGGTGTGGAATGGGTGCATGTACAAGTATCAAAGTGGTGCATACACGTGTCTCAAAATTCTCAGTTTCCAAAGCTTGCTACTGTGTCAGTTGGCGACATTTAAAGTTGTGGTCTAGATTATTTGTTTTCACATTTCACATTGCAAGAATACGGTACTAAGTTCTTACTACATGCTACCAACATTACTTCATAATTGTTTCGATAGCTTTGAAACCCCAACGTTTCTTTTTTATATACAAGAGAAAATACTTTGTTTGATGGTGGAAGAAATAGACAATTTTCCACTTAGCACTGCCCCGCCTCCAAGAAAACAAAAAGTTGGATTACGCCGAATACAAGTAGGGAGGGCTTCCTACAGAGCTAGCTAGTGAAGATTAGAGAAATAAAACATGTTTTGATAAATTATTTGACGATAAGAGGTGATGTCTACGCTAAGTTGGAGGAGAGGGATTGGCACGAAAACTATGTTAAAGATTTGGAGGATCAAAGTCTGAGGCCATGGAAACAATATTAAAGCATACCCTGCGAGGCCTTTGCTACAACACTGGTTGGAATTATGCCATATTTTGGAAGATGAAACATAGATGTAAAATAAATATATTAGTAATGCCCATATTTCATGGTATTAAAATTGAAAAATATTATCGAAATAACCCAACGCAATGCAACCAAGCATGATTATGGCACTACTTTTAAAAGAATGATTGACATAAACAATTCTCAAAATTTCATCGCCAAAAAGGAGGAATGGATATTCCATATAGTTAATCATAGTTCTTTGCATCATTTTTAGTCACAGAGGTGTTCAACAAACCCCACTCAAAATATTATTATTATTTTTTCAACAAAACAGTTACATTGTAAAGAGTCGGAAGATGCAATTATATGTGATATTCATTTTCCTAGTTTATTAGATTTCTTTAATCATAATCATTGTTTTAATCTGATAGGTCATTATCGACTATTTTTTTCATTAAATATGGTTAACATTTATTATTTATTGGTTATTTTGACTAAAAAGAACTATGGTTGTGGTTTTTTTAATTGCAGTAAGTGTTTGCATTTGTATTTTGCTGGGAGCTACTCAATTTTCATCACTTTTTCCAAAATTAATAGATAAAACAAGGAAGTTACTTAATTGAATTAGTAATATGCTCAAATTTTCCACCACTCACTTATGGCGTGCAGATTCACTACTACAATCCTTTACGTAAAAAACCTAAACATGTGACCAATTTTTGGATGATTAATTTGTATGTATAGTTGTTGTATGCGGGGATATGTGCAGAGGTGTGGAAAAATCGTTAAATTAAAAGTCTTTGCATGCATTGCACATTTAAATATTGAACATTGGACATTTGTAACAACCCTAAACGTTACGAAAAGAAGCGAAGCAAAAAGTAATTTTTTTTTTTTGTTTTAGATAGGAAGGCAACGGTGACAACAGTTGAACCCCACAACTTGATGATGAACAAAAGCACATTGATCAGGCAACAGACAACTACGAATCCATGCACTAGTGCAAGAGAAACTGGGAAAAACATGTGGAAATCAACAGATAGAACGACTACCCGCATGACACAACATGACATCGCCTATAAGCCTAAGGAAAACATACACGATCCCAACACCATGACCTCGAAGGCCGGTCACTAGAACCCCTATGGTGTGCAATCCCAATGCATGAATGTGTTACAACGTAAGCACCAACAACAACCACAATGAACAACACCTACAATGGGAAGCACAAAATCCGGCCAAGTTATCATTTTCCTCTATCCATTAGGGCCCGCAATGATCCCCTCATCAGGAATAATGTCGTTGCCAGGTGATAGGCGTGACAACCACCATGGTGCAACAACATAACTGGACCCTCAACATAAGCTAAATTCAACGTGTTAGGAGCTGAAGGACTATCTAAACACCTGACAACTAACCCTAGCACCCAAATCAACAAGTCAACAAGATGACTATGACATTCGTACAACGCAATAATTTCCTTGCACAACAAAATCATCCCTTTAATTAATTAAAGGACGTTGTTGGCCATCGAAGAAATTCTCCCTCAAGAATCCATTCTACAATAAGTCTTTATTATTTAAATAAGATTTTAATTACATAAAGGTCTCACTACCCTTGTCATTTACTAACATGAAGTTCCTTGTAGCCTGAGTTAACTCTCTCAACCTGATCATTACCCTGCCCAAATATACAAGCCTTAAATCAATATAGTTGACATAACCACAAAGTTGTTTATCAAACTAGGTATAACCATGACCACACAGTCTAACTGTAATATATGTCTAAGAATAGTTGGTTGGATATCATTTCTCTTGTGGTCTATAAAAAAAAATCCACAGTGCTATCTAAAAAGAAGGATGTAGATGTCTAAGATCAATAAGATTTTCTCATCAAGAATAATCGTTCATAAAAGGTTGTTCATTATAAACTAAAATATTGCTACCTTATTATTATACAAAATACCTATAATAGAATGTTGTCAATATAATTATAATAGCTGTCACCCTAATGTTGTCAATTATAATAATTACCATTGAAATAGTTATTCCTAATATTAAACATCACAGGCCAAAAACTCAAAAGATAGAACATTAGCCAACGCCAAAAATAAACTCAATTTTGAAAGTGTACAAAGTTAACCACGTAGATAAATTAGTGCATTTGTATCACAATTTCTAATATTCCATTTTAACCAGCCCACGATATTATCCATGGTTTTCTAAATCCAATACATCTCTGTCACACATTAAAATATCCGAACTGTCAAGGAGTAACTCACTATCATTATTATATTTCGTAGGGTATAATAAAGTTGCTACTACACCTCTAACATAAATAACACATAAATCAATTATGAAATCACTGTCATCAATTTCAACGCAGATAAAAATTCCAGAGAAAGAAAAACACGGTCACATCAAAATCGTTGTTAGAAAATTTATATAATTACCGTGATACCAGAAACATGGCTGTGACATGTGATTTTGTAATATATGGCTATCAAATATTAAATACGATCATTGTGTTAACATAGTAGAGTCGCTAAGACACATCATAAGAAATTCGCTAAGATATCTAAAGGGAAGCATTGCGCATCCTATACAACTCATTGTCATAACAAAATTTCACCGTGGAATCCAAAGAAATGGTTGGAATACATTTGAAATGAAACACAAATATAAAAGGAAAATAAACGCAGGCTTATCCCTCCAAGTGGAAACGTAGGACTATCAATTAAAGTTAAAAACACAGGTGTAACAATAATGATTTTGGCTAGCCATAGGGGTCCAAAAAAATGCAGGTAAGAGTTAACTATAAATAAAAATGAAGGTAAAACATCCAATGCAGTCACTCATCATACATCCAACGCATCATATATCCAAACACATCATACATCCAAACGCATTTAAATAAATGGGTAAATTCGTTGTTTAAATATGTATAAGGAAGTTTAATTCCACAGGGTAAGCTCGCCATCCAATTACATTAAAAGCACATGGTACATTCACCATAAAATTATATTTAAAATACCGAGTGCATTTGCCATCAATTAAATTAATACACAAAGTACAGTCCCCATCAAAATGCAGTGATTTGCAGAGGGAGAAATTTTGTGGATGAAGATATTAAACACCAGAAAATTTGTCATCCAACCATGAGGATATGCAGTGGGAAATTACGGTGGAAACTCAATAGCATCCAACTACTAAAACCATTTCTGAATATTAAAATCCTTTCTGATTAATAAAATAATTTTGGAGTAGTAAAAACATGGGTAAAGTGATATTGCAGTGGGTCAATTGCAGTGGTAAACACAGACAAAAGTCATGAAACACAGAGATTTAACACATGAAATTGTTGAGTTACAAGTGATAAATCGATATATACCAAAACTTGGTAGGGGGTACCATTATTCACTGTCCAAAATATGTTAAAGGTGCAATCTAAAAATAATAAATCTCAACCATTACACCGGAAAAAGAAAGCGCTACAATACACATTGAAAATGCCAAGAAACATTGTTGGGTAAGGTGAGTAAGCGGGGTATCACTTTTGCACTGACACTACAATGGTATAGGTAAGACCGCTGGGCAAAATTTTCCATTAAAGGTGATAAAAAGAAAAAAAAAACACAAAGTGTAAATTATCCAGGAATATATTAAAAACACAGAGTCAAAAATTAGGGGATAGGAATGATAACAATGGAAGAATTAATCAACACAAGAAGACGCAATGACCATCAATCATCCACGAACAATCAACAGGGGTAGACGATTAGGCAACACATATTTTTCTCATAATCCACGCACATAAAAGTAGGGCATTAGAATTTATAGGTCGCTATGCACCGAAGTGACGACTGTCGATTTGGCTCCTAGCCAACTACTCAGGTGTAGAATGACAAAGTAGGGATGAGGATGAATTAAAATCACAACTCTTCAGAACAAATGAACAAAACCAAAAGGACAGTCACAACATTCAAGGATCGAATGCCAAGGGAATCAAGTCAAGCAGCGAGTTTAAGGCTATGGGGAAATTAAGTTATCAATTAAAATGCTAAGTCCAACACCTTCTTTACACAGTTAAAAGTACAAAAATGAAAGTGTAAGGTCAATAATAATCTACCATGTAGAATAAAAGCAGGCGTACCATAGCCCAAGGTGATAACTCCAAGTTGTTGTCCCGCGCAATCTGTCCCACTCCCACTTGTCGACCGCTATGACTTCACTGGTACCTCCTATCCAATGATTGGGGTAATCTTATTCCCCCTTATCCCCCTGAGTCGCAAAGTTCCCACACATAAACCAAAGAACAACTAGATCCAAGCTTGCCTCACAAGGCCGAGCTACCACTCCACTCTGAGCTAGGTATCCCAACTCCCACAAGATAAGTCAGTCACTAAAATTATGCAGCGTAACGTTATGCATAAGCCAAGAAATCTATCCTCCTCCTCCTCCCTCATTTATATAGAGTTTCTAAGTCATTTTCTTTCCCAAATTCCCATTTAATTTATTGTTTCAAAAATTAATTCAGAAAAATCCTCCCTGTACATGTGTCACCCATCCCCTTCGTTGCACCATAAATTAATTTCATTAATTATTTAATCAATCCTATTTCCCTCACCCACCTAAAATCATTCCTAGAATCGCTCCTAGGTGTCCCCATATTCCCTTACACATTTTAATGACTTACCCCCTTACTAATTTACTAGTTGAGTTCAATTTAGAAAGTTCTTAAGGGCAAGATTCCTTGCTAAGTTAGTCATTCTGCTTTTTTCCCCTTATGTTTCCATTTCTCTTTATGTTTCCCTCTTTTTCCCTTAGTTTCCTAATTCTTTTAAATTTCCCTCTTTCCCTTTTTATCTAAAACTCAAATTAGCAAGTGTAGACTTTACCCTTTTTCCCCCTTTTTCTTTTTAGTTAAAAATTTCAATTAGCACATGTAAGAAACAATCAATTTTCTTTCTTTTTAAAATTTTAATCCCTCAAAGTAATTTGATTTTTTTATAAATTAATTGAATTTCTTACCCCTTCTCGTCACATGTTTAAAGATTATTATTATTATTATCACAAGTATCACTTAGACCTAGATTTTAATTTTCTAGGGCGGGCGACATTTTATTAGGGAAATTGTTTTTAAATATTTCTTATCACTTTATTAGTTCTAAGTTCGTCTAGGTTTATTCACTTATTAGTTAACAACGTGAGGTGCCCTTCAGAATGCACTTGATGCTCCAAGGGTGCCACTCGCCTCATTATGTTTTCCTTGTGCGACGTGCCCTTCAGGACGCACTACGTGCTCCAAGGGTGCCACTCGCCCCATTCTGTTTTCTTTTGCGATGTTCCCTTCAGGACACACTACGTGCTCCAAGGGTGCCACTCGCCTATTCACTGACTTGGTAGACATCAAAAACCCCTGGATTCAATACTCTGTTAAGTGATCTTGTGGGAGACTAAGGGCCTCTAGGGAATAAGGCCCTTGCCTTATTGCACACCACGTAGAATCATCATGAGTGACTGTCGTAGTCTTCCCTCACGACATCGTGGGTCTTCTCGAACTAGGTAATCGTTAACCTACAGTTTGAGCCACAACGAGAGTGTTAGTAGGCTATGGCAGGGTTGCTATCCACACCTCTGCCTCTATGTCTCTGGTAGTCATGCATGACCCCTCTACTCCACATGTGAGTCTGGTTGGTAAGTTATCGTCAGCCTGCATCATGAACAAATCATGTCAGAAAAAAAATCCATAATCATAACATCTAATCAGATGCACATATGTCATATATACAACAATCAAACCCCAATAGGCCACTCCTTGACTCAATCCAAAGTCTAAGGGTTTCATCGATGCCTCTGCATCGTTGAGGTCCACAATCCTACACACTTAGGAGAACTGAGTCAATAGCGCCTGTCTATATCAATACAACATAATAACATGTCATCATATCCATAATGCCTCATAATCATAATCAAATGCCCAATAATATAATAATTTGGATCACTTGCAATCAAGTGTCCTCAAAGAATAAGTTCGCTCAGTGCGTGCAAGAGTGGGATGTTACATACACCCCCTCTTCGTCTAAACTTCATCCCAAAGTTTCACAATATATAAGTTCCGAAATAATTTCTATCACAGTGTCATAAGTCTATCTATCAAACAAAAATGGAAACTATTGGTGCATATCATATGCATCCTCCCAGGTCGTCGAGTGTGGACTATAGTTGTCCCACTGTACCTTTACCTGATCTACCATTCGATGTCGTAGCTGTCGAATGCGATGATCCCGGATGTGGATTGGATCAGCTGTGAGCACCCCCTCATCCGATACATGCAAGGAACTCATGTCAATAACATATGTAGGATCACTAATATAATGTCTCAAAACAGATACGTGAAAGACATTGTGCATACTCCTTATAGAATCAGGCAAGGCTAGTCGATAGGCCACGGGCCCCTTCCTCTCCATAATCTCAAAAGGTCCCATGAACCTAGGAGAGAGGTTAGCTCCCTTTCAAAACTTGATAGAACTCTTATGCAGTTTTACCCGCAAGAAGAATCGATCTCCAACTTCGTAACTACGGTCGACACGGTGCGCATCGACATAACTCTTCTGTCAATCTTGCACTTCTTTGATCATTTGTCTTATTGTTTGCATTTGATATCCCATTTCTTGGATTGCTTATGGTCCCACCAGGACCCTATCCTCATGTCAATCCCAACTCAAAGGCATTCGACATGGTCGCCCGTAAAGAAACTCGAAAGGCGCCATCTTAATGGTGATTTGGTAACTTTTGTTATATGTGAATTCCACCAATGGTAACAATTCTTCCCAAAGATTTTGTTGTTCTATCACGTACATGTGCAACATGTCTTCAGTGATTTGGTTTGTTCTTTCTCTCTACCCGTCTGTCTCTGGGTGATACATAGTACTAAATTTAATTTGGGTTCCCAAGGCCTCTTGGAAACTAGTCTAAAATTGTCTAGTAAAAACCGATCCTCAATCGGATATAATCCTCTTAGGAATGCCATGTAGCCTCACAATCTCACTGATGAAAACTCTAGCTATGTCAGGTGCCTGATACGTCGTATGTACAGGAATAAAATGACCACTCTTTGTTAGAGTTTCGACTACCACAAAAATAGAGTCATGTCTCTTGGCCATCAGTGGAAACCCAACACTGAAATCCATCGAAATGACCTCCCATTTCGATTCCGGAATAGCGTGAGGTTGTAGTAATCTTGTTGTATGTCTATGTTCAGCCTTCACCTGCTGACATTCTAGACATCTAACCACATAGTTGATTATTTATTCCTTCATTCCTTTCTAGAAGAATAAGGTCAGCCCTCATCTTCATGACCCATGGGTGAGCCATGTACAATGCTCTGTGAGCCTCATTTAGGATCAAACTCCTGAAATCATCGTTCGGTGGCACGTAAATTCTATTTTTAAATCTCAATAGTCCATCGTCGTCCAATGTAAATCCTTCAAATCTTGGTACCATCATTGTGTTTTGTCTGATAAAATCCTTGACCTCTTAGTACCAGTCATCGTCGCGTTGTAAATTTAGAATCTTTTCACGTAGATTCGTCTGAAGAGGCAACATAGAAAATATGTTTGTTCTCCGACTCAATGCATCTGCCACTCGGTTCACTGTTCCTTTTATGTAAGTAATATCAAACTCATACTCACTAAGCAATTTTGACCAACGCCGTTGTCGCAAGTTCAGGTCGCTTTGCATAAAGATGTGTTGTAGTCCATAATGGTCCATTTTAGTTCAAATTTTCATCCAACAAGGTAATGTATCCAAACCTTCAAGGCATATACAATGGATAACAACTCCAAATCATGCATCGCATAGTTCTCCTCATGCCTTCTCAGTTTCCTCGAGATGTAAGCGATCACTCGACCGTCTTGCATCAAGACTCCGCCTCAGCCTTCCTTGGATGCGCCAGTGCATACCAATAAGTCCACATCCATGTCAGGGACCTTTAGTATCAGTTTTTTTGTCAACAACTCTTTGAGCCTCTGAAATGATTCTGTGCATTTCTCGGTCCAAACAAAATTCTTGTTCTTCTTCTGCAATTTCGTGATCAGATTTGCTATCTTCGAAAATCCCTCAACGAATCGTCGATAGTATCCTACTAAACCCAAGAAGCTATGCACTTCCGGGACATTCGTCGCCACAAGACATTCCATAATAACCTCGACCTTTGTTGGATCCATGAAGATACCTTCATCGAAGATGCCATGCCCTAGGTAGTGAATCTTCGATTGATAAAACGAGCATTTGGACAACTTCCCATACAATTTGTGCTCTCGCAGACACTATAGTACCAAGCACAAGTTCTTGTCATGCTCCTTCGTTGTCTGAGAGTAAATCAAAATATCGTCAATGAATACTTTCACGAACTTGTACAAGTACTCGCAGAACACCACATTCATCAAACTCATAAATACCCCTGGGGAGTTTGTCAGTCCAAACGGTAAAACAATAAACTCGTAATGACCAAACCTGGTCTTAAAGGTGGTCTTAGGGACGTCATCCTCCTTGATTTGTAACTGGTGATACCCTAATCGCAAATTGATCTTGGAAAACACCATCACACCCTTCATCTGATCGAACAGATCATCAATCCTTGGCAATGGATATCACTTCTTGATCGTTTCCTTGTTCAATTGATGGTAGTCAATGCAGAGTCTCCATGACCCATCCTTCTTTTGTATGAAAATAACAGGTGCACTCCATGGTGACACTCAGACATATGAGTCCCAGGTTCAACAACTCCTTTAGTTGCATTCTCAATTCCTGTAACTCCAAGGTTGACATCCGATAAAGCGTTCTCACTATTGGTTCAGTCCCCAGTTTTAGGTCTATGGTAACGTCAAATTCCCTCTCTGGTGGCATCCCAGGTAACTTCTCCAGGAAGACGTCCGCAAACTCTCTCACCATAGGAAGGTGTTCTAGACCTTCCACTACTCCCTTCTCATTTAATGCAAGGATCACATAAGGCTTATATCCCTTGTGCATGCTCTTCCATACTTGCAAGGAAGAGATGAACCACAGGGAAACTCCCTGGTTCCATCCTACAATCACACATCTCTGTCCCTCATCATTGATCAAGCTCAATCATTTCGTCTTATAGTTGAGTATCGCCTCATGCGATTCCAACCAGTCCATACCGATCACGACGTCATAAGATCGTAAGATCATGATGTACAAGTTGGCCCTGGTGATAAACTCTCCCAGGTTAAGGGTACAACCCGTAACCCTTCCTCCAACCCTCTGGCTGGCTCCCGAAGCCATCTCTACAAAGTTAAACTCATCGTGTTGAACTACCTTTACCTTAATCCTTTTTAGCGTTGTACCAGAAATGAAACTCTTGGTAGCACCAGGATCTATCAAAATACTAAGGGTCTGGTCAGCAATGGTACCTGTCGTTTTGAGCACAATCGATTGGTGCTCTTCCTGGAAATTATCCAACATTGCATGAATCCAATGGGATTTTCCCAAATATCCCATGGTAGTGGGTCTAACTGATCCAGCTGCTCTATTCCTCTCCACTAGGCAGTCACATTGGTAATGTGGCTCTCCATGTTCCAACACCTTTCTTTGGTCTAGTATCCCTGGTACCCAAAGTAGGAGCTGAATCCTAACACTAAGACCCAACATGAACTTGTTGACCTTAAGTTTCTTGGTAATTTGGTACAGAGCATATGGAAACAGCTCCAAAAACAACCCTTGCACTCGGGCACCATATAGTCTCCTTGTCGCAAGGTGTTGTACTCATTGAGCCGACGCTCAATGAATCCCTCCTATATATACCTTTTTCTAAACTGTTCCCATGACACGTCTTTGAATTCCATGATAAAAAGTGACAGGAGCGTTTTCCATCGTAGAAGAGTGCTCCCCTTAAGATGAAATACCGCCATGCAAACGTTCAATTTGGAGGTATAGTTGCGAAGTGAAAATCACATCACCACATTCTCCACCCATGCCATGGCGGCTGGGCCATCTGGGGCACCAAAGAGCTCGGGAAAATGACCTTCTTGAGTTCGCAGTGAAAGCTAATGGTACTGGTTGGGTGCATTATGGACCCTCAGGGGTACAGGTTCCCTAGACTCAACTCAGTATAGATGGTGAATCAATGCCTCTAACCATCTCTGGAAGGACCTTGTTAGACCATCATCATCCCTTCAACAATCGAATCCAGCCCAAGGACTTGTTCTTCCCCTTAGGGGTTAGACTCCGAGGGGGCGGGCACCTTAAGAGGCATCACACCTCCTTCAATGGCACCATGCCACAAACCTCTGTGGTGTCCTCTAAACGAGATCACCACATGGATACATTTAAGTTTCAAAAGCGTGACGTTAATACTCAAGGGTTTATTGTAGTGGAAAGCCTGGTGATCCACAGTCGTAGGGTTGAACTCGCTCTGATACCATATGTAACAGCCCCAATCATTATGAGAACAAGCGAAGCATAAAGTGATTTTTGTTTTTCTTTTAGACAAGAAGGAAATGATGAAAACAGTTAAACCCCACAACCTGATGACAAACACAAGCACATTGATCAGGCAATAGATAACTACAACTCCACACACTAGCACAAGAGAAACTGGGAAAAACATGTGTAAATCAACAGATAGGATGACTACCTTCCCGACACAACATGACATCACCGACAAGCCTAAGGAAAACATCTATGATCCCGACACCATGACCTCGACGACCTGTCACTAGAACCTCTATGGCACGCAAAACCAATGCATGAATGCGTTACAACCTAAGCACTAACAACAACCACAATGAACAACGCCCACAATGGGAAGCACAGAATCCGACCAAGTTATCATTTTCCTCTATCCATTAGGGTGCACAATGATCCCCTCATTAGGAATCATGCCATCGCCAGGTGATAGGTGTGACAACCACCATGGCGCAACAACATAACTGGACCCTCAACACCAACTAAATTCAACGTGCTAGGAGCTCAAGGACTATCTAAACACCTAACGACTAACCCTAGCACCCAAATCGACAAGTTGACAAGATGACTATGACATTCATACAATGAAATAATTTCCTTGCACAACAAAATCAATCCGTTCATTAATTAAAGGATGTTGTTGGCCATCGAAGAAATTCTCCCTCAAGAATCCATTCTACAATAAGTCTTTATTATTTAAATAAGATTTTAATTACATAAAGGTCTCACTACCCTCTTCATTTACTAACATGAAGTTCCTTGTAGCCTGATTTAACTCCCTCAACCCGATCATTACCCTGCCTAAACATACAAGCCTTAGATCAAGATAGTTGACAAAACCACAAAGCTGTTTATCAAACTAGGTATAACCATGACCCCATAGTCTAACTGTAATATCTGTCTAAGAATAGTTGGCTGGATAGCTTTTCTCTTGCAGTCTATAAAAAAAATCCACAATGCTATCTAAAAAGAAGGATGTAGCTGTCTAAGATCAATAAGATTTTCTCATCAAGAATAATCGCTCATAAAAAGTTGTTCATTATAAACTAAAATATTGCTACCTTATTATTATACAAAATACCTATAATAGAATTTTGTCAATATAATTATAATAACTGTCACCCTAATGTCATCAATTACAATAATTACCATTAAAATATATATTCCTAATATTAAACATCACAGGCCAAAAACTCAAAAGATAGAACGTTAGCCAACGCTGAAAATAAACTCAATTTTGAAAGTGTACAAAATTAACCACGTAGATAAATTAGTGGATCTGTATCACAATTTCTAATATTCCATTTTAACTAGCCCACGACATTATCCATGGTTTTCTAAATCCAATACATCTCTGGCACACATTAAAATATCCAGACTATCGAGTAACTCACTATCATTATTATATTTCGTAGGGTATAATAAAGCTGCTATTACACTACTATCACAAATAACACAGAAAACAATTATTAAATCGTAGTCATCAATTTCAACACAAATTAAAATTCGAGAGAAAGAAAAATGTAGTCACATCAAAATCGTTGTCAGAAAATTTATATAATTACTGTGATACGAGAAATGTGGCTGTGACACGTGCTTTTCTAATATATGTCTATCAAATATTAAATACGATCATTGTGTTAACATAGTAGAGTCGCTAAGACGCATCATAAGCAATTCGCTAAGATATCTAAAGGGAAGCAATGCACATTCTATACAACTCGTTGTCATAACCAAATTTCACCGTTGAAGACGAAGAAATGGCTAGAATACATTTGAAAGGAAACACAAATATAAAATGAAAATAAATGCAGGCTTATCCCTCCAAGTGGAAACGCAGGACTGTCAATTAAAGTTAAAAACATAGGTGTAACAATAATGATTTTGGTTGGCCATAGGGGTCCAAACAAACACAGGTAAGAGTTAACTATCATTAAAAACATAGGTAAAACATCCAACACATTCACTCATCATACATCCAACGCATCATATATCCAAACGCATCATACATCCACACAAAGGTAATACATACAAATGCATTTAAATAAATGGGTAAATTCATTGTTTAAATATGTATAATGAAGGTTAATTCCATAGGGTAAGCTCGTCATCCAATTACATTAAAATCACATGGTACATTCGCCATCAACTTATATTTAAAACACTGAGTGCATTCGCCATCAATTAAATTAAAACACAGAGTATAGTCTCCATCAAAATACAGAGATTTGCAGAGGGAGAAATTTCGTGGATGAAGATATTAAACACCAGAAAATTTGTCATCCAACCATGAGGATATGTAGAGGGAAATTGTGGTGGAAACTCAATAGCATATGACTACTAAAACCATTTCTGAATATTAAAAACCTTTATGATTAATAAAATAATTTCGGAGTAGTAAAAACGTGGGTAAAGTGATATTGTAGTGGGTCAATCGCAGTGGTAAATGCAGACAAAAGTCATGAAACACAGAGGTTTGACACATGAAATTGATGAGTTACAAGTGATAAATCAATATGTACCAAGACTTAGCAGGGGGTACCATTATTTGTTGTCCAAAATACGTTAAAGGTGCAGTCTAAAAATAATAAATCTCAACCATTACACCGGAAAAAGAAAGTGCTACCATACACATTGAAAACGCCAAGAAACTTTGTTGGGTAAGGTGAGTAAGCGAGGTATCACTTTTGCACTGACAATGTAGTGGTATGGTTAAGACCACCAGGCAAACTTTTCCATTAAAGGTGATAAAAAGAAAAAGAAAAACACAAAGTGTAAATTATCCAGGAATATATTAAAAACGCATAGTAAAAAATTAGGGGATAGGAATGATAACAATGGAAGAATTAATCATCACAAGAAGCCACAATGACCATCAATCAACCATGAACAATTGACAGGGGTAGACGATTAGGCAACAATCCTTAGCTCATCATCCATGCACAGAAAAGCAGGGCATTAGAATCTATAGGTCACTATGCATCGAAGTGACGATCGTTGTTTCGGCTCCTGGCCAACTACTCAGGTGTGGACTGACGAACTAGGGATGAGGAAGAAGTAAAATCACAAATCTTCACAACAAATCAACAAAACCAAAAGGGCAGTCACAACATTCAGGGATCGAATGCCAAGGGAATCAAGTCAAGCAGCGAGCTTAAAGTTATGGGGAAATTAAGTTCTCAATTAAAATGTTAATTCCAACACCTTCTTTACACAGTTAAAAGTACAGAAATGAATGCTTAAGGTCAATAATAATCTACCGTGCAGAATAAAAGAAAGCATATCGTAGCCCAAGGTGACAGCTCCAAGTCGTTGTCCTGCGGGCTCCATCCTGCTCCTACTATGACTTCACTGGTACCTCCCAGCCAATGCTAGGGGTAATATTCTTCTCCCTTAGCCCCCCGAGCCGCAAAAGGGCCACATACAAACCAAATGAAAACTATCTCTCATCTTGCCTCACAAGGCTGAGCTACCACTCCTCACCGAGCTGGGTATCCCAACTCCCACAAGATAAGTCAGTCAAGTCTAAAATTATGCAACATAACGTTACTCATAACCCAAGAGATCTATCCTCCTCCTCCTCCCTCTTTTATATAGAGTTTCTAAGTCATTTTCTTTCCCAAATTCCCATTTAATTTATTGTTCCAAAAATTGATTCAAAAAAATCCTCCCTATACATGTGTCACCCATCCCCTTTGTTGCACCAGAAATTAATTTCATTAATTATTTAATCAGTCCTATTTCCCTCACCCACCTAAAAGCATTCCTAGAATCTCTCCTAGGTGTCCCCATATTACCTTACACATTTTAATGACTTACCCCCTTACTAATTTAGTAGTTGAGTTCAATTTAGAAAGTTCTTAAAGGCAAGATTCCTTGCTAAGTTAGTCATTCTTCTTTTCTTTCCTTATGTTTCCCTTTCTCTTTATGTTTCCCCAGTTTTCCCTTAGTTTCCTAATTCTTTTAAATCTCCCTCTTTCCCTTTTTATCTAAAACTCAAATTAGCAAGTGTAGACTTTACCCTTTTTCCCCCTTTTTCTTTTTAGTTAAAATTTTTAATTAGCACATGTAAAAAACAATCAATTTTCTTTCTTTTTTAAATTTTAATCCCTCAAAGTAATTTGATTTTTTTATAAATTAATTGAATTGCTTACACCCTTCTCGTCACATGTTTAAATATGACTATTATTATTATTATTATTATTATTATTTCACAAGTATCACTTAGACCTAGATTTTAATTTCCTAGGCTGGGCGACATTTTATTAGGGAAATTGTTTTTAAATTTTTCTTATCACTCTATTAGTTCTAAGGAATTCTAGGTTTATTCACTTATTAGTTAACAATGCGACGTGCCCTTCAGGACACACTCGGTGCTCCAAGGGTGCCACTCACCTCATTATGTTTTCCTTGCGCAATGTTCCCTTCAGGATGCACTATGTGCTCCAAGGGTGCCACTCGCCTCATTCCATTTTTTTTGCGTGACGTGCCCTTTAGGATGCACTACGTGCTCCAAGGGTGCCACTCACCTCTTGACTGACTTGGTAGACATCAAAAAACTCTAGAATCAATACTCCGTTAGGTGATCTTGTGGGATACTAAGGGCCTCTAAGGAATAAGGCCCCTGCCGTATTGTGTGCCTCTTAGAATCATTGTGAGCAACTGTCACATTCTTCCCTCACCACATCACGGGTCTTCTCGAACTAGGTAATTGTTAACCTATAGTTTGAGCCACAACAAGAGTGCCAATATGTTGTGGCAGGGCTGTTGTCCACACCTCTCCCTTAATGTCCATGGTAGTCATGCCTGACCCCTCTACTCCACATGTGAGTCTGGTCAGCAAGCTATTGTCAGCCTACATCATCAACGAATCATGTCAAAAATAAAATCCATAATCATAACATGTAATCAGATGCACAGATGTCATATATACAACAATCAAACCCCAATAGTCCACTCCCTGACTCGATCCGGAGTCCAAGGGTTTCATCAATGCCTCTACATCCTCGAGGTCCACAATGCTTCACACTCAAGAGAACTGAGTCAATAGCACCTGTCTATATCAATACAGTAGAATAACATGTCATCATATCGATAATGCCTCATAATCATAATCAAATGCCCAATAGTATAATAATCTGGATCACTTGCAAGCAAGTGTCCTCAAAGAATAAGTTCGCTCAATGTGCACAAGAGAAATATGTTACAATATTTCAATACTAGACAACCTATGTGGGGATGGTGCATGTACGGGTGCGAAATGGGTGCATGTATGTGTCCCATAGTTACGATGTACAAGTACAAGATGATAGTTGTGCGGGGATATGCATGTGCAAAATTATCCACACTTAAGCAACAACAGATTGCACATTACAATATTAAGTTATGATGTACGGGTACTATACCATAGATGTGCGGGGATATGCCTCTCTGCACTTAAGTAACAACGCATTGCACATTGCAATATTTTGATTATTTAATATTTAGTATTTTGTATTAAATTGTGTTTTATATGTTGTTGTTCTTTTACCTTTTCCTATCATATAAGAAAAGGTATGGGATTCCATGTTTGATTTTGTGGGGCTTGCCACTTTCAATATTATGTTATTCTTTCAACTCAATATTATTATAAGACATCATTTTAAGGTATCATATATATATATATATATGTGTGTGTGTGTGTGTGTGTGTGTGTGTGTGTGTGTGTGTGTAGTCTAAGTGGGCCTAATGGTTAAGAACATGTGTTTCCTCCTAAGAGGTCACATGTTCAAATCTAGAAGGGGGTAGCGCATGTATAACTCTACTATAATAATTTAGAATAATGCATCACACTTTGTATGTAACACAATCTATATAAAAATTAAATTAGCCCTTTAGTGTTAAATTTATCCATGCTTATTTGTTTTGACTTTTTTTATTCATATAAGAAGAAGTATGGTAATACATGCTTCATTCCCTAGAGGCATGTGTTTTCCATTACTACAACTTAGTGACCCTTCATTATTGAGTTGTTTTGTATCTAAAACATTTTAATTTCATAATGATAAGAGCTTACATCATAGGGTAAATTTTTCATTAACTTTAGACTTTCCACTTGCTTTAAGAATGCCACCCTCAAGCATTTATAAATATTATTTAAAGTCCAAAAATATTTATTATTTCATTGCATCATTCAAAGTGCCCCCACCTAAAAAAGTCAAGAAAATCAAAGATGTGCATAGCCTAACATTATCTTGAAAATTAAGCTAAGCATGACTTATGTTAATTAATTTCCCACTTCATGACTTAATGGCTAGACAATATCTATTTTACTATAAATGGAAATTAAACCCCGTGATGGAAGCATTGGCTAAACTATATGAAAAACCCTCAGCCTCAAATAAGGTATTTCTAATGAAGAGATTATTTAATATGAAGATGTCAGAAGGTGGGTCTGTTGCAAATCATTTAAATGAATTTAATACAGTTACCAATCAACTAAGTTCTGTAAAAGTGGACTTTGATGATGAGGTTAGGGATCTTCTAATCTTGTGCTCATTGCCAAAAAGATGGAATGAATTGGTCATGGCTATAAGTAACTCTGTCTTTGGTTCAAACACTCTGAAATTTGATGATGTTGTTGGTGTTATCGTTAGTGAGGAAATGCAACGGAAAAGCATAGGTGAGACATTAGGTAATGCATTGACTGTGGAGAATAGGGGAAGACAAAATGATAGAGGAAAGGCATCAGGCAATCATGGGAATTATAGGAAGGGAAGATCCAAATCCAAACTAGGAAAGATAGAGTGTTGGAATTGTGGGAAGAAAGGACATCTGAAGAAAGACTACAGAGCTCCAAAGAAACAAAGAGATGGACAACAGGAGAAAAATCAGGAAGTAAATGTAATAGGTGATGTGTTACAATATGCTTTGATTATTTATTTAGATAATATTAGTAAATCTTGGGTAGTAGATTCAGGGGCTTCATTTCATGCCACACCCCATAGGAAATATTTCTAAGATTACGTTCAAGGTGATTTTGGATAGGTTCATTTGGATGATGATGCACCATGTAAAATTGTTGGAATGTGAAAGGTACAAATAACGAAAATAAATGGAAACCAATGGTTACTGAAAGAGGTGAGACATGTTCCAGATCTGAGAAAAAATCTAATTTCAACAAGGAAGTTGGAAAGTGAAGGATATATATCTACATTTATAGATAAGGCATGGAAGGTCAATAGAGGATCATTGGTGATAGAAAAAGGAGAGAAGGTAGGTACATTGTATTTATGTACTAGTAATACTGACTCTTCTATCTCTTTAGATTATACAAGAGAGGATACCACACTGTGGCATCATAGGCTTGGACACATGAGCAAGAACGGGATGCATATACTTCACAAAAGTAATTTGTTTCCATATCTTAAACAAGTTGATTTGGATTTCTGTGAGCACTGTATTTATGGAAAACATAAGAGAGTAAGATTTTCTCAGAGTGAAAAGTTGGATCTTGTGCATACAAATGTATTGGGACCATCTCATGTATCATCTCTTGTTGGCTCTCATTATTATGTTACTTTTATTGACAAAACAACTAGAAAAACTTGGGTTTATTACATTCGAAAAAAATATTATGTTTTTAACACTATTAAGAAATGGAAAGATTTGATTGAGAATGAGATAGAAAAAAAGTTGAAGTGTATTAGATCATAAAATGGAGGTGAATATTGCAGCAAGGAGTTTGATGATTACTATTCATACCATGGGAATCATAGAGAGAAGACAGTTCCAGGAACACCACAAGAAAATGGTGTGTCAGAAAGGATGAACAAGACAATCATGGAGCGTGCAAGGAGTATGAGATTGTATGCAGGGTTTCCCTTACAGTTTTGGGAAGATGTTGTAGATAATATTGTTTACTTAATAAACAAAGGACCTTCAAGTTATTTGGATGGCGACATTCCATAGGAGGCATGGATAGGTAAAAATGTAAACTATTAATTTCTAAAGATTTTTGGTTGTGAAGAATTTGTCCATATTGATAAAGAAAATAAAACAAAGCTTGAATCAAAATCCAAGAAGTGTACCTTTATTAGATATGTTGTTAATGATTTTGGTTATTGCTTGCAGGATTATGAAAATCTCAAAAATAATTAGGAGTATATATGTCATATTCAATGATAAGGTCATGCACAAAGATTAGTTGCATGGAAAGAAACATGAAAAAGAAAAACTAGAATACACAGTGCTTGATGAGATCATTGAAAAATAAACTCCAAAGGTACAAGAAAATCAAAATGTATAACAACAAGAGTAGGAGGTACCTCAAAATGTATTACAACAAGAGCAGGAAGTATCTCAAAATGTATAACAACAAGAGCAGTAGGTACCTCAAACTTCTCTAAGTGTTGTTAGAAGATCTACCGGGTTAAGAGGATCCCCTGAACGATACTCTCCTTCATTGTATTATTTACCGTTGATTGATTCTGGTGAAACAGAAAGTTATGAAGAGACAATGCAGGTAGACACCAAAAATAAGTGGGAGCAATGAATGAAAGAGGAAATGGATTCCTTGATAAATAACTAGACTTAGGACTTGGTTTAGTTTCCTGCAGGAAAAAGAGCATTGTAGAATAAATGGGTTTACAGGTTGAAGGAAGAAGATGGAGGCAAAAAGTGGTACAAGGCCAGACTTGTTGTAAAAGGGTTTTTACAGAAGAAAGGTATATATTTTGATGAAATATTTTCTCCTATTATTAAAAGGACTTCGATTAGGACCATTTTAAGTCTTGTGGCAGTAGAAGATTTGCATCTTGAACAATTATATGTAAGAACAAATTTTCTCCATGGGGGTTTGGAGGAAGAGATTTATATGCAACAACCACATGGGTATTAGGTCAAAGTAAAGGAGAATTTGGTACATGCAAGTTGAAGAAGAGATTGTATGGCCTAAAGAAAGCTGGAAGGTAGTGGTATTTGAAGTTTGAAAGGTTTGTGACATAACAAGGTTATAGTAGATATCATTTTGATCATTGTGTTTATTTTAAAAGGACAGAAAATGGAAGCTACATTATCTTTCTATTGTATGTAGATGACATGCTTGTTGCAGGATCTAACATGAAGGATATAAATTTTCTCAAGAAGAAATTATCTAATTCATTTGCAATGAAGGAATTGGGTGTTGCAAATAAAATCCTTGGTAAGAGAATAGCAAGAGACATGAAAAATCACAAATTGGCATTGTCTCAGGGTGAGTACATAGAGAAGGTGTTGGAGAGGTTTATAATGCAGAATGCAAAACTAGTTAGTACACCTTTGAAAAGACATTTCAAATTAACCAAGAAAATGTGTCCTAAGACACATGAGCAGATATCATACATGTCTAAGGTCCCTTATTCATCGAAATTTAACAACTTGATGTATGTTATGGTGTGCACAAGACCAAATATTGCACATGTAGTGGGAGTTGTGAGAAGGTATATGGGCAATCTAGGTAAAGAACATTGGGAGGGAGTAAAGTGGATTATTAGGTATTTGAGAGGTACTGGTACTCATGCATTATGTTTTGGAGGTTCAAACATTGTTCTACATGGATATGTTGATTCATATATGGCAGGTGATAAAGATAGTAGGAGGAGAACCATAGGGTATCTTTTTATTGTAGGTGGAACAACAAAAATTTGGGTTTAAAAACTACAAAATATTTTTTCACTTTCAACAACAGAAGTAGAGTATGTTGCTGCTACAAAGGCTAGTAAAGAGTTGATTTGGTTACAAAGGTTTATGGAGGAATTGGGAAAGAAGTAAGAGAATAACAGGTTGTACTATGACAGTGAGAGTGCCATTCATCTTGCAAAGAACTCGAAATTCCATTCTAATACTAATCGTATACAACTCAGGTACCATTTCATATCTTCCATATTGGAAAATGGACATTTGAAGTTGGAAAAGATACATACCATCCATAATCCCGTAGACATGTTAACAAAGGTAGTAACCAGGGAGAATCTGAGTTCTTGCTTAGTTTCAGTTGACCTTCAAGCATGAAGGTGAAGATCATAAATTTTCCAGGTCTAAGGCGGATCATAGTCCAGCAGGTACAACAATAGTGGAGTTGTTTTGATTAGTCTCCAAGTGAGAGATTGTTGGTTGTCGAGCTTGATTGTCTTCCTAATTCATATGAAATTCAAATATTGTAATTTCATAGTCAATCTGGATTATTCATTATAAGGTCACAGATCTAGCGGTAGAAGTTATGTTAGGGTTTTTTTCCTTAGAAGGAAACCCTCTTTTATGAGGGAATTGTATTACGACTATGTGTTATGGTGAATATTGTATTATGAGAGAGGAGACTGTGAGAGAAAGAAGATGAAGTTACATCAGGTGTGTTGTAGGTTGTATCCTTTCATTTTGTTGGATATAAAAATCAAGGACCTGGAAATTTCTCTGATGGATGTAGTCCACACTAGGTGAACCATGTATATCTATGTCTCTATTGTAGTTTGTATCTTTTGTGTTTTATTTATGCATTTGTTTTATTTTATTGCTCCACGATCCTTTTTTTCTAACACAGGGTGTTCATGTAGAAAAACTTCTTCGGAACCTCTGTGTGTGTGTAGAGGGAGATTGCATTGATTTGAGGGAAATCTCTGCAATGAAAACACATGTAGAAGAGTGTGTTCAATTCATAATATTTCACTTAAAATTTGAAGTCTTGCACTACAATTCGATAGGAAAACAATTCCATGACCAAAGGCATTTTCAGTGCAATGCGCACTATGTTGTGCTAAAGGAATGTTTTAGAAAGTGCAATGTTTCACACGGAAAGAAACTTTGTCACAATGCAATATGTTGCAACCAAAGAAATTTCCCTTTGTCACGATGAAGGAAATTTTGGGAAAGTGCAATGTGTCACACCTAAAATGACTTTACCCGTGATACATCACATCACACCAATTTTTATTTCCTTCTTCTACATCGCATTACACCAAAGTTTACTTTCTTGCACTAAATCGCATCTACCCAACTCTAAAAGATGTCTGATACACATCAAACCAAATATTTTTTTAAGTGCAATAAACAAAAAATATTCATCCAAAATGTCCCTTGACTCCGAAAAGAGTTTCTAAATTAAGCTTGAAATAATTTGAAGCTACAATCCTTTGCAAATCACCTCAAAGCCAAAGCCCCTTTCTAAGAGGTTAAATCTCTTATTTATAACATTAAAATAATCTAATTATAAAATAGAACAAAAAAAATATGCCCTTGCAAAAGTCACACATCAACCATATCTCCAGTGAACTGAAAGTTCCATGCATGCATTCCTAGCATTCTATTATCTTCAATGCTTTAACAAATCATCCCACGTGCTCTGATGTGGAAATACATGTTGATTATTTTAGTGATCTTGAGATGGGTGGTCCCATGCATGAATCTCTTGAGTTAATCAATCCATTTTTCGGTTCTTGGATAATAACTCTAGTTGAGTTGATCTTTTATGGAAATTTTGAATGGTGTGTGTTTGCACCCAATTCGTCACTTGGTGAGAAGAAAATGAGTGCTTACATGCCCAGTTGAGTTCTGCTAGGCATGACAGCTGTAAAGTAAAAGGTTAGAAAGAGAAACAACTAAGTTATAAAAAAAATTAAAACTAAAACAAATTAAAACTATGAGCATATGGAAGATTGAAAAACAAATGTAAATGGACCAATATCACCAATGTATAAGCTGATCTGATTGATGAAATCCAAAGACACAAAGAAGAAAGGGGACTTGGGTCCCTTCTTTCTCCAATGGAAGGCTCTTGAGGCCCTCAACAGTTTTCTCTCCTTACAATGAAAAGGAACATGTGGGTGAAAGAACTCCAAGCTTATTCACTCAAGAGAGGGGTGAATAGCTTATGAAATGTAGCCTACAATGTTTCTTGCCAAATAATGAGTCCTTAGCAATCTCAGCAGCATAACAATACAAAGAATTCCTTGAGAAAATGGAGGTTATTCATGGATTTTTATAGCCTAGCATTGGGTCATTATCAAACCTCTTTTGAATGTGAAAAGGGGCTCTTTAGGGCACATTTAGGTCTTTGACCAGCCCACCATGAGGATTGAGATCGGATTTGGTGTCAAATCGACTTGGGAGCTAATCCATTAGTGGTTGGGAGGCCAACCAATTTCAATAAATGCGCCGTTTAGAAGGTGCGTGGGTTTTTTGCCCAACAGGTGTGCCTTATACGTTGTTGTTATGCGTGCACGTGCGCGCACCCAGGTTCTGTAAAGCGCCCTTCAATTTTTGATCATTTTGTATAGTTTTTGACCCTTTTGTAATGTTGTAGAATTAATCCTTCCATGAATGACTTCAGTTCTGTTTTTGATGATGTGGAGTTCTTGTCGCCATGTGTGGACAAAATTTCAGTGATAACAGATGCCCCCTGATGGATGAGGTTAGGAGCATACATATGGCCGAAATTCATCAATGTTTCTTTTACTGAGAATGATGGTGTAAGGGAGAGCAAGAGTGAGACGGTGTAGAGAAATCCGTTGGAGAAGAAAGGAACCGGTGGAACCCGACCTTCTACAAGGTGCGTATCAATATACAACTGTGTACAAATGAGGCGGGCATGCCCCATGTTCGTGTGATGTAACTCTGAAAAAAGATGACTGAAAAATGTTGATGTAGACAACTGCAGCGCCCTCGGGGGCAGTAGTGATAAAGGCAAAAGACAATTCTGCAACGGAACATACTCTGAACCATAGGGAATGGTTGCGGAAATAAACAGCGACTGTGATGTGGGCATTGATGGCCCGACCCAGTTCATAGGTCTTTGGCAACTGATAAAAACTACAATAGTCGCAAAGTAAGACCCACCGTAACATGAGAAAGTGTTGGCATCGAATGTTATGGGGGTCAACGACAGCAGGGAGCAATGGTATTTCCCCCTGTGTCGTCCGAGATTTCTCATTGAATGGGAAATGAGAATCAAGATACTGTCGCCCTTTTGGAAAAGTGTGCTGATGTCGAAAAAAGGAGGATGCGACTTCCAGAAGCAAAGGGCTCTGTGGAATCTACTGAGGTGAGGAAATGGCAGAGGTACATGGACGAAGTCAAGAAGTGGGAAGACTCAAGACTGCCCTTGGTTGGAGGATGCATGATATAAGGCGTGGCCGCAACTGTTTTGATAAGATCAAGTGTCAGGGGGACGACAAGATCAGGGATAAGTTGTGCCAGAGGCGGGACAAAGTGAACAAATCAGAGGATAAAGGTAAGTGACCTGGGTAGTACTCTGAAGATATGGACGATGCCGACAAGGGAAGATGAGAAGTAATTCTCCAACCAAGGGTGACATGGGTTGTGTGTGGCCAAAAGGAAAGCAGGTCGCCAACAGTGACGACAAAAGTAAATGACAGGTAAATAAAAGGCGTTTGTACAACAAATAATGAATTAATTGGGGGGAAAATGTACAAATACAGAAACGAGTGCCCCAGGTAGGGCAGAGATTTCTTGAACAACTAATGAAGGGTGGGGGCCTCATTGGTGAGTTTCTGTATGAGGTAGGTGGAATGAAGAGAGGTTCACAGATGGGAAAACTGATGGTGGGTGAGATGGTGGGTTCGTGATCCTGTGGAGGTGTAGGTAAAAAAGAACATAACCATAAAGCAATGTGCTGGGAGTCCATATGGGAAGCTAGCAAAATGAGGAGAAGAAGTATGTGGTTGAGTCGCAACATGATGAAAGACTACCGGGACTCCCATCCCTAAAGGGTAATGAAGATCAGCATGAGTGTCAAAAGTGCAAAAGGGTGCTATGAATGGGACAACTCATGTGGGTGAGAAAGCTACTGGGTAACAGTACCAATGATGCAAATGGAGGCGTGAGTACTACAGAGCCGGAAATGGATGTCCTAAAGGCCAATATCAGAGGGTGTGACTGGAAATGAAAATGCAATACAGTGGAAGAGACTACATGCCAGTGTTGAGTATATACCTGAAGGAATGCTGTGAAAATATGGTGATAACCAAGTACCTGCACACAGAACAACCAAATACCCAAAGTGAACAATATCTGAAGAGGATAACAAATATGAACATGTATTAGATAAATGTGACAATGCACGTGCGTACCTGGCTGGGATATGAAAAAGGGTGCCCCGGGGGCCCAGGATGAAAAGTGGCCCAAGGAGAGCCATGATGTAGGTGGCGGGACGCTGATCCCGTGGCTGAAGACGATTTAAAAAACAGACGTCGTGGGCTCTTGGAATGGCGAGTGGAAGTTTGGAAAATGGCCTATATATAGCTGTAGGGCCCACATTGCCACCTCATTTGTACTTGCTGCTACAGTGAGTTTCCGAGAAGATCCAGAGGAGATTGAGTGATTCTGAGAGCACGAGGTATCCGATTGATGGCGTGCGAGTTTCAGGTTAGTGGTCTAATCATCCTGCATAGAGATAGGTTTCCATCTTTTGGGCAGGGTAGGTACGGGGGGTCGTACAGGGGTTTTTTAGGGGGTTTTTTGCTAGGGTGTGGGCCCCAATGCGCGGGCGATTTAGTGAAAGGCGCGCGTACGTGCGCGCCTGTAAACTGAATAAATGTGCATGAACGTGCGTGGGTAGGAGATTAAGGTGCGCCCTAGGGGCGTTCTTGTGAGGTAGACAAGCGCGCATGAGTGCGCACCTGTGGGTATGATAGGCGCGCTCTGGAGCGCGCCTGTATTGTGAACAGGTGCGCATAAATGCGCGCCTGTATAGTGAACAGGTGCGCATGCGTGCGCGCCTGTGGGTGGTAAAACCGTGCCTTTGAGGCAAGGTTTCATGGTGAAAAAATTAGCTGGTTTGATGTAGATGAGGACCTAAGCTAATATAGGACTATGGGTTGTGTGCAGGTGTCGAGTGGTGATCATGGATGTGCGATGGCACGAGAGAGACTGGTCATAGCTATGGGATGTTGTGGCCGATGCACAACCTGCAGTTCGAGCAGCTTTAGCAACCAGCGGGTTGCTAAAGTTCTTTGAGTGCCCGTTGATACGGGCACAGGAGTATTTTCTCCAGTTTCTGATCGAGATGTGGAGTCCCGATCGACACTTCTTCCTTGTGCGAGGAGAGCAGATCGCCTTCACTGCGGTGGAGGATGTATACTTTCTGACGGGGCTCCCCTTCCGGGGGATACCGTTGCCGACGGTGCCTGCGCTGCCGAGGGACACTCGGCTGCGTACTGTCGCCGAGCAATACTGCTCAGGCGAGGATTATATGACCGGGACGTCAGTGAGGATCAGTGGGATCTATGTTCTGCTTCATCGCTGCATAGCAGCGATGATAGTACGGGTGTATGGGTCCCGAGCGCCTCACCGGATCAATGGTGGTGAGTTGAGTTTGATGGAGAGGGTCGTGGTGGGCCGTGAGCGGTTCGCCTGGGGTTTGACCCTACATGCGCATATGATTGCGCAGCTGGACCATTGTCAGTCCACAGGCAGGGGGGAGTTCGCATTTGGCTCCATCCTATTGGCTTTCTTCTTGGAGAGGGTGCCGATGTTGCACCCGAGGGTGCTGTTAGAGGCACCAGGGGTACGAGAGCCGCGCTTGAGGCGGTGGTCACAGATTTTGGTTCACCATGGCGGTGGAAAAGGCAGGCACTACTTCACTACGGAGGCAGCACAGATATGGCGGCAGATGCTGCAGGTCATTCTGCAGTTCCCCTATGCTGGGGCGGATTTTCGGGGGGACCCCGATATGGTGTTGCCTCCTGGGGAAGTGTTTGACCATAGAGGTACGTGATGTTTTTGTGTTTTGTGATTTATGTTATGATGTTGATATACTAGTGCATATGTTTTATGTATAGACACTGATATCATTGTTTGTTTGTTGTTTGGTGTATGTGCATATTTGGCGCCTCGTGGGCGCGAGGTGGAGATGTATCGACCACTGGTTCCGCGAGAGGGGAGACCTCCATGTGGAGAGAGACATGGATGGGATGAGGCAGCAGGGCCTGAGAGACCGGCGAGGAGGCACCGATATGATGACCCTGGTGCGGGGCCATCTCATGTTTCGCCGGCGGCATCCGGAGTAGAGATAGATGACTTGCGCCGCCGTTTTGAGGCGGTGTTGCGGGACATGCCTGAGGGCATGTGGATCCGCATCCAGGATGAGGGATTCCTGGAACAGTGTATAGGGTTACCGGCATGATGGTGGGGCCTAGGGCGGCGAGCAGCTGTGTCGGCTGCGATGACTAGTGGACGCCTGCCGCCAGGGCAGGAGGGTCCTACAGGTGCTCCACCACCACCGCCTGGGGCAGGTGGGGAGGGGCCACCACCTCCTCCTGAGGGAGGGGCAGTCAGGGGTGCGTTAGATGCACCCTGATGTATTCTGTATTGTGTATCCTGTTTTTTGATTAGGCTGGTGAGCCGAGTTTTGTACCATGATGTGGCACGGGCCTGCGGGCCAATGTATTTTTTGTATATAAACACTTGGGTGGCTGGAGGAGCCTGCATATATATATGAGTATACATGTTTTTTGAGATCCAAATGTGGTTTACATGTGTTTTTGGGTGATGTTTATGAGGATGTCTATTCTATACGCTGTGACAGGATGTATGACATGTTTATGTGTGTGTAGCTTGATGTGATATATGCCAATCTAGCACCATGTTAGCTATATGATCTGTTGTTTGATTCAATTCTCTTGGAATATGTGTAAATGTAATGGAATCAAAATGTCGAGATAATAACCTAATCTGCAGGTATTTGCGAAAGAGGCACGGATCGCGTACACAATACACATTGTTGAGTTGGAGAACGACCAGTTGAGAGTCAAGGAAAACGCTAAGGTGACGAATATGATGATGCCGAGCATCGGTCAAGAGGCCAATTACAGCAGTGTATTCAGCTTGGTTATTGGTTGTTGGTCCTAAACAGATGCCGCTGGAATGTAGCATTTCATGTGAAGGGGTGTAGAGAGCCCAAGCAGCCGAAGCGAGATTTTGTGTCCAACGGCTGGCGCCGTCAGAGAAACCGATGTGGTAAGCTGGTGGAGGAGTCATCTATCAATAGCACACAGGATAGTTTAGATGAGGGAAAAAAGATTAAAAACGCTATCAAAAGAAAAGAACCTAAAGTAGCATGACTACGTTTTAAGCATAAAATTTCTTGAGGTATAACCCGTTGATGGGTTCTTTGAGCGAGAGGCCTTCGGGGGAGGCCAGAATGTATGCACCTTTGGTGAGGCAATGTTGGATGATGTAGGGGCCATGCCAAAGTGATTCTAATTTTCCGTGGCCGAAGGTATCATGAGCGATATCATAAGCTAGGACAAGGTCGCCTTCATGAAATGAGCGAAGGTTAACATGGCGATCAAAGGTAGCCTTGGATCATTTTTTAGCTGCCTCGTTGTTCTGTAATGAGGATCGACGATCCTCATCCAGAACCACCAAGTTCAGCAAGCGTTGCTCCATTGGAGCAATGTCAGGTAAAAGCTCAATTACGGTGCGAAGGGTGGGAATTTCGCACTCGATGGGAAGAGTTGCCTTGACCCCATGGACTAAATGAAATGGTGTAAAACTCGTAGCGGTCTTGACTGCCGTTCGATAATGCCATAGTGTGGAAAATAACATATGATGCCAATTGGTTTTATGTTTATTAATCATGCGTTGTAACATGGTCTTGAGGACTCTGTTCACTGCCTCGACCTGTCCGTTGGACTGAGGGTAGTATGGTGAGGCAAACTCATGAGAGAAGCCTAACCGATATGAGAGTTCGACGAATATCTCATTCTTGAAATGTTTCCCATGATCGAAAACTAGTTGGAGTGGTACTCTGAACCAGGATATGACGTGGTTGAAGAAAAAACGCGCTGCAGTGTCAGTGGTGTTGTTGAAGGTGGGCATAGCTTCAGCCCATTTAGTGAAGTAATCGACAGCGACAACAATGTATTTGTGACCATTGCTGGAGGGCGGATTACAAGTCATAAAGTCAATGCCCCATTTACAAAAGGGGCCTGCAGTGATGACAGGGTGAAGAAGAGCGAGGGGAGCGCGGGCTTTGTTGGCATAGAGCTAACATTGCTCACATCTTTTCATGGCATGGATGCAATCGTGAAACAGGGTGGGCCAGAAGTAACCGGGCTGGATAATCTTTTGAGCCGTAGAGATGCCCGAAAGATGGCCCCCACATGCACCGCTGTGGCGGTCATTTAAGACTCTGTCGGCCTCGTCAATAGTTAGGCAGCGACGAAGGATGGTGTCGACGCCCCGTCGGTAAAGGATGTCCCCAATGAGGATATAGCGGGGGGCTTGATGGCAAATACGCCGACGATCATCTCTGGAAAGTGGTTCCCAAACTTTTGAGTTCGTAGGTAGACGAGGAGGTCGCCATACCAAGGATCATCAGAAGCGATGTAGAAGAGATGTTCGTCAAGAAAGTCTATATTGACGGGGGCACTGGGTGTGTCTGAGGGGAGAGCCGTGACAAGTTTGGCAAGAACAAGGGCCTTCTTACTCTTTGGTGTTGATAACTCAAGGTCGTACTCCTAAACGATAACGATCCATCGAGCGAATTTGCCATTGATTTGTCGACGGCTGAGCAAATATTGCATAGGGTTGGAATCTGCAATGACCTTGGTGGTGCGAAGCAGAATGTAATGGCGCAGTTTCTGTACTGCGAGGACAACTGCAAGAGCAAGTTTCTCTTCATGGTTATACTTCAGAGGTGGTCCTGAGAGGTTTTTACTGACGTAGTAAATGATGTGTTCACGATTGTCATCTCCGAGCTGGACGAGGACGTCGGCTACTGATATAGCTGATGTTGATACGTAGAGGATGTAGTCGTGATTATAGTCAGGTGCACTAATCAAAGGTGCACTTCACAGTGCTGTTTTGAGGTCGTCAAACGACTATTGGGCATAGTCGTCCCAATGAAAAGGGATGTCATGACGCAGTAAGCGAAGGAAACCATGCACGCGGATGGCGTAATCAGGAACAAAGCGTCTAAGAAAGTTAGCTTTTCCCTGTAGACTCTGTAGTTTCCGTAAATTTTGAGGAGGTGGAATTTCGGTGATGGCTTTGACTTTGAGGGGATCCACAGTGATACCACTTTGTGAAACAATAAAACCAAGGAGGCGCCCGGCGGTGACGCAAAACACACACTTGAGAGGGTTCAAGAGGATGTTGTATTGACAACACCGTTGGAAGATGATTCGTAAATCATCCAGATGTTGGGTGCATTTCTTCGAGCGATCAGTGAGGTCGTCCAAGTAGGCGAGGATGATGGCAGCCAGATCATGAAAAATGTATGTCATGGCCCGCTGGAATGTTGCACCAGTGTTTTTTAAGCCGAAAGGCATGACACGATATGCAAAGGTACCCCATGGGGTAATGAATGTGGTTTTGTATTGATCGGCTGGGTGGATTTGGATTTGGTTATAGCCAGAGAATCCGTCCATGAAGGAGAGAGCCTCGTGGCCGACACAATCGTCGATAATATGATCAATGAAAGGCATTGGGAAATTGTCCTTGGGACATGCGTTATTGAGATCGCGAAAGTCTGTGCAAACGTGAATAGTGCCCTATTTTTTGTCGACGGGTACAAGGTTGGAAACTCACGAAGTGTAAGCGATGGGGTAAATAAATCCGTTCATACGCAATTTGTCGATTTCGGCTTTGATAGCTGCGGCCTTGGATGGGTGTAGCGGTCGCTGTTTCTGGCGGATGGGTGTGATGTTAGGCCAGGTGTCGATGCGATGCTTGACAATAGAAGGATCGAGGCCAGGCATTTCAGTGTATGACCAGGCGAAAATGTCCCTATATTCCTGGAAGAGGGCTTTGTACGTGGCAATTTCCTGGGGAGTGCAAGCAGCTCTAATGGTGATTTCTTCGACGATGTCCGGTTTAATGGAAATTTCGATCTTGATGGTGGGGGAAATGTTGGCCAGATTACCTTCTTCAAAAGCATCAGGTGCAGGAATGGGTTTGTTGAACCAATCGATAGGCCCTGATGGGATAAAGTCTTTGGTTTCGACCGCGTAAATGGGGTTTTGGCCAGAAGGCATGAGGGATTCCTGTGGAAGGAAGAGGGCACAATGATGTAGTGCATCCCAGGGAGAGTCTGGGTGTTGTAGTTCTTCCATTATTTCTTCGTCGCAATGGAAATGATGGGAATATAATGGATTGGGAAGAGTGACCTCAGTGATGGTGTGATTTCCCCCCGCTGAAGAAACGGTGGGGGTATTGCTAGGAGAAGGTGAGGGGTCACTCGACATAAACCATATATTGAGGTACTTAGGGGTACCCGTAGTGGTGGGATGGCGAGTCTCCGCAGGGGGGTGAGCGGGAGAGTTGGGTGGATTACGGGGTAAATCCTCAGATAAATCATCTAAGAACTAAGGAGGCATTGGGAGTGCCTCAGGTTCAGGGGAAATGATATGAATATCCTCGAATGGAGTAGTGAGGTCAATGATTGCTTCTACGGGTTGGTGATGCGGAGCTAATTGACGTCGCCAATATTCCAGGATCAAAGGACACTGGTATGTGAAATGTTCTAATGAATCACAAAGAGAGCAAGGGCATCTCATGCATTCATTGACTGATGTAGTGACATAGTGAATGTCAATGATAGGTGTGGAAGAGGATGTAGCAGGGCGTGGGTTGTTCTGAAAGTCCCGGATGACTATTGCTAATGCCTGCCGGTAATGAGGTAGTGCTGGACAATGATGGGTGTAATGGACATACTCAGAACAAATGGCACACGCGAATTTGGTCTTCAACCCTTTACTACTGGAAGGTTGAGTGGTAGCAGTAGTAATGGGTGGTGTAGGGGTTGGAGTGATAGGAATCAAATTCCGTAATTCCAATAGTGATGGGCAGTTGTTAGTTTGGTGACCCTCTTTGTCACATAATGCGCAAGGTGGTGAGATGCGTGGAGGAAGAGGAGCAGTGGGTTCCTTCTTCTTTCTCCTGCCCCCAGCTAGGGTAGGGGGGGTGGGGAGTATGGGTGGATTGGGTGTGAGGACGGGAATTTTCAGGGGGAGGCCTTCCTGTGGGGGAAGGGTTGGGTGAGGGACCATCTCAGGTGGGTGTAAATACCACACTGGGATTGCTAACACCATATTGGGTAGTGTGAGCGTT
>JZKD02S1610440.1:86159-128273 GCA_000966675.3 Picea glauca
ACTTAAAAGAAGTATAAGTGACGACAACGCGGCCCTCTCACTACTCGTAGGTTGTGAAGTCCACGTGCACTCACAGGATCCCTCTCTCTTCCTCAGCCCGAAGAACTCTTTCGTTCTTCTTATTCCCTATCGGGAATCTACGACCCACGGATCTTTCCTCGGCGTGATCCTCCCTTCTCACTTTCGGAGGATCGAAAATCGTTGCTTTGCAAGTTCTCAGTTGAACACTAGGTTCTCGGGTCCCCAAGACCCGAGTCCAGTCAACTCGCTGACTTTCTTTCTTCCCTATCGGGACCTTCGCGCTATCATGACCTCGCACTATCACAACTTCACCGCTCACGACTTCCAGCACTCAGTTCTCTAACTCCTGAGTCCCGATGTACCGAGACGCTGATATTCTCCGGCCGCGATTTCTCTACCTCGCACCTCCCGACTTGAACCTCCCAATATTTGGGTTTCCAACTTACGAGCCCCGAGCTCACGAGATTTCAGCTTTTCGCCACCTGCCCTCCACTATCCTTTATGGCCCACACTACTTAAGTAGCTGTCGAGATATCGCCTCTTTCTCTATCGCGACTTCCCTTGCATAGATTTGGAGTCTTACCTCACGAACTCCCGATATGCCGATCCACGAGTAGAATCTCGCTCCTCATGATCCCGATCGATGGCTTATGTCCCCCTGATCTTCGAATCTCTCCCACACCTTCACTATATCCTCCTTGCACCTCTGCAAGATTCAACGTTCTACGGATCTTTGTGAAATCTCCTCGGATGATTTCGTTCATCCGTTCTCCCTCGTACAATCTCATGAAAAGGAAGAAATGCCTCTCCACAAGACCCGTTGTCTGCTCACCAACCTGCGCTGCTCCTGCAAGCTCTCAATAGCCACTTCCCTTCATTTATCCTTCGACTGATTCAAAGACTTACTTCTACCTAGAATTTTCCAAGACTTAAATCTTCTTGGAACTCTCTTGCACGCACTCCTTGCGGCAAATCTTCAACAACTCCCAAATGTTGAAGTCTTTCGACTCTGCGCACTCCTGCAACAGCAGTCTTCAATACTTTGCTCAGAATCACAACTCTGAGACTTTGCTTGGCTTGCGCACTCCTTGCACGACACTGAACCTATCTGCACCTTCAAAGAAATGAGAACAAAATCTATCTCTAAGTGAACCCTTCTGTCAATGCACTCCTTGCGGACAAATTCAACTGCACTCCTTGCAGGAATCCTCTGGTTCACTTAGAGAAACAATTGAAACTCATTCACTCACCCTCTCAGACTTCAATTCAACCATGAAATCACATACACAACATATAAAGCAAATGTATGACAGGAAGCAAACATTCATGAGCATAACATCAATACACAGAGAAACAACACATAACCATGAGATTGAATCAAAGCTTTCTTCTATTAATTCAATGCCTGTACATGGGTGTTCTTCATACAATTCTCTGTTTTCTCTTCTCTTCTTTCCCTCTATCTTAATATCAATATCTTTTCTATTCTACAATAATACAATGAGGGTGTCTATATTCATTTTCCCTCTCGAACTCTAAACTATCAAATCTAGAATTTAATATTCTATCTACTTTACATTAAATCTATTAAATGCCTCATCTACCTAAGGATGAGAGCTATCCGCTCAAGGTCCATTACAATATACAAGTGTGCCTCTTCTTAAATGCTCCATTTAAGATCACGCAACAGTCCCAAAGTATTTTCCAAAATGCGCGCTGGCTTATCCAGCTGTCTCTCGCTCCATGCTGGCTCGTTTGATGTGTTGTCGATGCTCCTGCATCATACTCCTCAGCTTGAAAATATTCATGGGCTCCTGTCCATGAGCTCATGCACAGTCTGTCCATGCTTCTGTATCACTACTTCACTCTCCCAGCTGGCATCTTCCACTGGGTGATTCTTCCATTTGACCAGATACTCATAGTATTATTTTCTTCTGGTCTTCTTACCCACTCTTTTGTCCAGTATGCATTCCATCTGCGGATTTTCTACAACTAGTAATTGTTTCTCCCACTGGATCACTGGGTCCTCAAATCTAGCCTATGCTTCTCCATCTCTGTATGGGTATAAATCTGCGATATTGAATATCAGAGATATCCTGATGCCATCCGGCAACTCAATCTCATAAGCATTTTCCCCAAATTTTCTCAAGACCTTGCATGGCCCGATTTTCTTCATCTTCAACTTGTTATATGTCCCCCTTGGGAACATTTCCTTCCTCAAATGTGCCAGAACTAGATCACCAACTCCAAATTGAAGTTGTCTCTGATGTTGATCTGCTCTGAGCTTGTATTCCTAATTTGACTCTTGCAGTCGCTGCTTCACCTTGCTGTGAAGTTCCTTCATCGCCTCAGCGAATTCTTCTGCACTAGTGCTGCTAGTCGCAATCTACTCTGATTCTCTCAGTTTAGAAACACCTCTCGGTTGCCTGCCATATACAACCTGAAATGGACTTTTGCCTGTGCTTCGATTCACTGAATCATTGTATGTGAACTCTACTTGTGGCAATATGTTGTCCCAGCTGCTATGGTGTTCAGTCACCAAGCTCCTCAGCAAGTCTCCCAGACTTATGTTCACCACCTCTGTTTTTCCATCTGTCTGAGGATGATAAGAAGAACTAAACGCTAATTTAGTTCCTAGCTTCTTCCATAATGTCCTCCAGAAATGTCTTATGAATTTTGTGTCCCTGTCCGAAACTATACTTTTCGGCAACCCATGAAGTCGAATGACCTCCTTGAAGAACAGATTTGCGATATGAGTCGCATCGCTGGTCTTCTGGCATGGAACGAAATGTGCCATTTTTGAAAACCTGTCCACCACCACAAAGATGGAATCAACGCCTCTCTGCGTCCTTGGCAAACCCAATACAAAATCCATGCTTATTGCCTTCCACGGTCTTTCTGGTATGGGCAATGGCTGATAAAAACCTGCATTCTACTTCCTTCCTTTCGAATGTTGGAAAATTCGACACCTATCAACGAACCGCTTGACATTTGCTCGCATCCCTAGCCATAAGTATGATTTGCTCAACTTCATGAATGTTTTGTCGTCACCAAAATGTCCTACAAATCCACCATTGTGCTTCTCCTTCACCAAGTTCTCCCTCATGGAGAAAATTGGAATACACAGTTGATTTCCTCTGAACATCAATCCCTCCTGGATCATGAAATCTATCCATGGGCTTCGATCTTTGAGAACTGGATTCTCAGCTGCTTCATACGCTTCTCCAAAATCTACATCACCTGCGTACATGTCCCTGAGATTTTCAAAACCCAATGTTTTGACTCGGAACTCCTGCAGTAACAAACACTTCCTACTCAAAGCATCAGCCACTTTGTTAGCAGTACCTGAAATGTGTTTAATCACAAACATGAAATTCTGCATATACTCTACCCATTTTGCATGCTTCTGATTCAACTTATCCTGTTGACTTACAAACTGCAATGCATGATTATCACTGTACAATACAAATTCTTTCGGGATCAAGTAATGCCTCCACTTCTTTAATGCCTATATGATAGCATAAAATTCCTTATCATACGTGGAGTATTTCAGTTTCGCTTCATCTAGCTTCTCACTAAAATATGCGACTGGTCTAGCTTCTTGACTCAATACCGCTCCTATGGCAAAGCCACTCGTATCACATTTCACTTGAAATGTCTTCATGAATCTAGCAACACCAGAACCGGTTGTTCCGTTATCTTCCACTTCAACAGATTGAAGCTCTTTTCTGCCTCTATTGTCCAGTGAAAAGATTTATGCCACTTCTTCATTGTGTCCATCATCGTTGCGCTAATTCCACTAAAATTCCTGATGAATTTCCTATGGAAACTAGCTAAACCATGAAAACTCCTCACCTCGAAAATATTTCTCGGTGATGGCCAATTTTTAATCACTTCCACCTTACTCGGATCCATCTTCAACTCATTCGCCGAAATAACAAAACCCAAGTAAATAAGCTCTGTCTTCAGAAATGAGGACTTCTTCATATTGATCAACAACTTCTCCTGCTATAGCTTCTTCATCACGATGGCCAAATGTTTCAAATGTTCAGCTTTGGTCTTGCTGAAAATCAGTATATCATCCAGATATACGACGACAAATTTCCCGATGAATTCTCTCAGGACTTCATTCATCAGCCTCATAAATGTGCTCGACGCGTTTGTCAAACCAAACGGCATGACCAGCCGTTCGTACAAACCTTCGTTTGTCTTGAATGTTGTCTTCCATTCATTGCCTCTTCTCATGCGAATCTAATGATATCCGCTCTTCAGATCAATCTTTGAAAAATAATTTGCCCCACTCAAGCAATCCATCAGATCATCCATTCTCGGCAGTGGAAACCTGTACCTGATGGTTATCTTATTTATGGCTCTGGAATCAGTGCACATTCTCTATCCTTCATCTTTCTTTGGACTTACTACTGTCGGAACAGCACATGGACTCAAGCTTTCTCTGACCAGTCCTTTATCCAACAAGTCTTAGACCTGTCTTTTGACCTCCTCATTTTCCTACGGCGTCAATCTGTACATAGATTTGTTCGACAAACTAGCCCCTGGTATGAGATCAATGTGATGACTAACACTCCTCATCGGTGGCAACGAACGAGGTAATTCATCCACGATGATGTCAGCGAACTCTCTCAGCAGTTCCAGAATCTCATCTGGTAAATCATCCACTCTTGTGCTAGTCAGAACAATCCTCGGTTTTCTGACCACAAAGAATTGTGGATCTTCCTTCTTCTCCATCTCCGTAAGAAGTTCCTTCCCACTAATGAGAAGTATTGTGTTGCTTACTTCCAGCTTCACCTCCTTATCCTTTATCGGAAGCAACCTGTGTGTCCTCCCATCCTTCTCTAAAGTATATGTGTTCATTCTCCCATCATGAACCACATTTTTGTCATATTTCCATGGTCTATCCAGCAATAAATGACATACATCCATGGGAATGACATCATACAGTATTTTATCATTATACCCACCTATTTTGAATTCAACTAAACATTGTTTAGTGACACTCACCTGATGACCCTTCTATAGCCATGAAACCTTATATGGACTCGGGTGATCATTTGTCTCCAGTTCCAACTTTTCCACCATCTCGGTCGAAACGAGATTATCTATGCTTCCGCTATCCACAATAACCTTGCATTTCTAGTCCTTGGTTTTGCAAGTTGTCCTGAATAGTCTGGTCCTTTGAACTGATTTTTCCACCTCCTTCTCAGGTGTCAAAAGGACTTTGTGCACTGTCAATGACTTTCCACTTCCTGCGTCTTCATTCTCAACATCACGCCTCTGTGCCTCAGTGATGTGAGCTTCTCCTCCATCCTTCTTTCTCTCTGGACACTCGAATGACTTGTGTCCATCCTTTCCACATGTGAAGCATGTAAGTACTCCACCTCGGCCTCTTCCTCTACCTCTGGTACGAGGAAAAGTGTTCACGTCAGCATATCCTCCTCTCTGCTCTGTTTGCTGCCCTCTTGTTTCAACATGTTGGCGTTGTTGTGAGGTTCCACCTCTTTCAACTTTACCCTGAGGTTTCCTCCATTCCTCCTTGGGCTTCCGGTATTTGTCCTGGGCAACTGCCTTGCCTCTGGGCTGACTTCTGCCTCGCCCTCGCTGACCTTGCTTATGGCTCAGCTTTTCTTCGGCTTTTAGAGCCATCTAATAAGCATCCTCAACCGTTCGGATGGTTTCCATACTTATTTCATCCTGGATATCGTATCTTAAGCCATTCATATATCTGGCAACTTTTTCATCATCGCTCTCCCGATGACTCACTCTAATATTGAGCTTGTAGAACTTCTCAGTAAACTCCTTTACTGACATCAACTTCTGTCTTAGGTTCTACATCTTCCTGAATAGTGTGATTTGATAGTCCCTTGGGATGAACTTTGCTTTCATCTTCGCAATCATTCGATCCCAGTTTTTGATCTTTTTCTTGCCTTTGGAATGTCTCTCTGCTTGAAGCTTGTCCCACCATAATGTTGCATGTCCTTTCAATTTGGTGACATCATGTCTGACCTTTTTATCCTCTTCGATATCTTCGTAATCGAAGTAGGTGTCAAGAGCTCTAATCCAATCTAGAAACTCTTCTGCATCCAGATTCCCTTCATAAGTCGGGATGTCCATTTTTGTCTTTGAACTCATCCGGGCGATAGATTTGATCAATTGCTCGCTTGCTGCATCCTCCGCTGCAACTTCTCCTTGTTTTTCAACCTCAACTTCATCCTTGGAATCACTCAGATCCCCTGCACCAACTGTGCGTCTCTGAGTTGTTTCCATCTCTTCGAGTCTCGCTCTGAGATCTCGCATTTGTCTCTCCATTTCTAGATTTCCTGTCGGCCTGCCTCTTCTTCTCACCTCTCTGTCTTCTGGGTCAGGTGACTTTCTTTCTATTCTGGGCGGTATGGTGAATTCTCTCTCTCTCTGCTATAGAAAACAAAGAGTGTTCCCGCTCTGATACCACTCTGGTGCGTATCAGAGTGCTCCTTTTCTTCTGCCTTTCTCTGCCTGAAATATATAGACACAAATTCAAGCTCTGATACCACTCTGACGGAAACGCGGCCCTCTCACTACCCGCAGGTCGTGAAGTCCATGCGCACTCACAGGATCCCTCTCTCTTCCTCGGCCCAAAGAACTATTCCATTCTTCTTATTCCCTATCGGGAATCTGCGACCCACAGCTCTTTCCTCGACGTGATCCTCCCTTCTCTCTTTCGGAGGATCAGAACTTGCTGCTTCACAAGTTCTCGGTTGAACACTAGGTTCTCGGGTCCCCGAGACTCGAGGTCATTCAACTCGCTGACTTTCTTTCTTCCCTATCGGGACCTTCACGCTATCATGACCTCGCACTATCGCAACTTCTCCGCTCGCAACTTCCAACACTTGGTTCTCTGAATCCCGAGTCCCGATGTACCGAGACGCCGATATTCTCCAGTCGCGATTTCGCTACCTCATGCCTCACAACTTGAACCTCCCAATATTTGGGTTTCCAACTTAAGAGCCCCGAGCTCGCAAGATTTCGGCTTTCCGCCACCTGTCCTCCACTATCCTCTATGGCCCACACTACTTACGTAGCTGTCAAGATATCGCCTCTCGCTCTATCGTGAATTCCGTTGCATAGATTTGGATTCTTACCTCATGAACTCCTGATATGCCGATCCACGAGTAGAATCCCGCTCCTCGTGATCCCGATCGACGGCTTCTGTCCCCCTGAGTTTCGAATCTCTTCCACACCTTCACTATATCCTCCTTGCACCTACGCAAGATCCAACATTCTACGGATCTTCACAAAATCTCCTCGGATGATTTTGTTCATCCGTTCTCCGTCGTACAATCTCACAAAAAGGAGGAAATGCCTCTCCACGAGACCCGTTGTCTGCTCGCCAACCTGCGCTGCTCCTATAAGCTCTCAATAGCCGCTTCCCTTCATTTATCCTTCGACTGATTCGAAGACTTACTTCTACCTAGAATTTTCCAAGACTTAAATCTTCTTGGAACTCTCTTGCACGCACTCCTTGCGAAAAATCTTCAACCACTCCCAAATGTTGAAGTCTTTCGACTCTGCACACTCCTGCAATAGCAGTCTTCAATACTTTGCTCAGAATCGCAACTTTGAGACTTTGCTTGGCCTGCGCACTCCTTGCACGACACTGAGCCTATCTGCACCTTCGAAGAAATGAGAACAAAATCTATCTCTAAGTGAACCCTTCTATCAACGCACTCCTTGAGGACAAATTCAACTGCACTCCTTGCAGGAATCCTCTGGTTCACTTAGAGAAACAATTGAAACTCATTCAATCACCCTCTTAGACTTCAATTCAACCATGAAATCACATACATAGAATATAAAGAAAATGTATGACAGGAAGCAAACATTCATGAGCATAACATCAATACACAGAGAAACAACACATAACCATGAGATTGAATCAAAGCTTTCTTCTATTAATTCAATGCATGTACATGGGTGTTCTTCATACAATTCTCTGCTTGCTCTTCTCTTCTTTCTCTCTATCTTAATATCAATATCTTTTCTATTCTACAATGATACAATGAGGGTGTCTATATCCATTTGGCCTCTCGAACTCTAAACTATCAAATCTAGAATTTAATATTCTATCTACTTTACATTAAATCTATTAAATGCCTCATCTACCTAAGGATGAGAGCTATCTGCTCAAGGTCCATTACAATATACAAGTGTGCCTCTTCTTAAATGCTCCATTTAAGATCACGCAACAGTCCCAAAGTATTTTCCAAAATGCATGCTGGCTTATCTAGCGGTCTCCCGCTCCACGCTGGCTCGTTTGATGTGTTGTTGATGCTCCTGCATCAATAAGTAAACAGGGACAAGAGACAATTGGTTCATGATTTGTTCTTACTTTCCATGGAAGAAAACAATAAAAGTACTCAAATGCAATGGGCCATACTCATAGAATTGTAAATCTAAGAGAAATTGTAATCTTATAATGTTGTATATTTCTCATGTAGAGGTCAAGAGGTCCTTGGAAAAAATAGGGAAGGCTTTTGCATCATAAACGTTAAAAAAATATGCTAGAGGGTTAACTAAATACATAATGAGTGTAAATCCTATTCCCACATTGGCTACAACAAACCAGGGTGTGGCTAAAGAGATTCCTAGATATGCAAAGATGGTTGACAAGTGTAATATTACAACACCCACTCCCAGCACTCGAAGGCCTGAATTGATCTATTGGGAAATGAAATATTTGACGAAGATCCATCACAACCAGGAAATATATGTGATTATGGGAAAAATATAACCGGGTAGATTGTAACATGCAAAGCTACAGTAAAATGAGGAAGGATAAGGGTGGTGGTGAAACGTAGTGTAGCAGGGCGATGGCGGAAGGTTAAGAAATGGACATGTGATTGGATTATACATTGACACATGGAAGGATTTCAGAGGACTTTGATAGATGATGAAAATTGGACTAAGAACCTCCCCTTAATAAACGCCTTCGACGTAATTAGAAACATTGAAACCCGGAAAACCGTATCAGATGATGCCAATAAATGGAAGGATTATTAATTTAGTCAGTACATTCACATTTATTCTAGATGATGCCAATAAACATAAGGCTTATTAATTTAAGAAGTACATTTTCATTTATTCCAGGTTTGAGAACTGCGTCCACCATCAACTCCATTATTTATGCTAACCAATACAAAGGTTTCAATGCTCCTACAAGTTTTTTGTTGATCAATGCACGAAATCGAACCCATGATTGGATTGTGGGCCTTCAGCTACTTGAGAAAATGGGTGATAAAACATGCAATCATCAAAATCTTAGTTAATTTTGAGTCATCCTCAAACCCCTACTTTCACACACCCACTACGGCAACTACGAGTTTCTTTTTTTTTGTCTTTTCTTCGAGGGACAGAATCCCTAAATTTCTACAGGGCCTAGCACAGACCATCTCTTCCCTTATCCTCCTCCATGTGACCACCTCTATGAACATAATTTCGAGATTTTTGTTGCAAGGAACCCTTGTTCCTTCAATCCCCGAAACCCAAAAGCTCGGTATCATCCGGATCTACGATCCAGATCGTCGACTTGATCAATGGCCCAGATTAAATCCCGACATTCTACCTTTCAGGATTTCGGGCAGGGTCTTCACTCCTATTCCTCTGATGTCTAGAACCCCAATGGATTTAGACCTTCGCCACGTGTTCTCTACAAATGGATGGTCCAAATCCTTTCGGGACTCCTCCTTCCCACCACAAGACCCTGTCTGGTGACCTAGGGCTCATCCACAAAGCACGTCGGGGTTTCGTGTACCGGGATTTCATGACTTGTGAAAATGAGGGGTCTTGCCCTTTGGTTTCCTAGGTGCCGAAACACCGAAACTTATTAACACTAAACCGATTCGGGGTTTCATATACCGAGATTTCATGACTGGCAAAAACAAGGGGTCTTACCCTTTGGTTTCCCGGGTGTCGAAACGCTGAAACTTATTCACGCTAAACCAATTTGGGGTTTCGTATACCGAGATTTCACGACTGGCGAAAACGAGGGGTCTTGCCCTTTGGTTTCCCGGGTGCCGAAACACCGAAACTTATTCACGCTAAACCGATTCGGGGTTTCATATACCAGGATTTCACAACTGGTGAAAACGAGGGGTCTTACCCTTTGGTTTCCTGGGTGTCGAAATGATGAAACTTATTCTCGCTAAACCGATTCGGGGTTTCGTATACCGGGATTTCATGACTGGCGAAAATGAGGGGTCTTGCCCTTTGATTTCCCAGGTGCCTAAACGCCGAAACTTATTCACGCAAAACCGATTTGGGGTTTCGTATACCAGGATTTCATGACTGGTGAAAATGAGGGGTCTTGCCCTTTGGTTTCCTGGGTGCCGAAACGCCGAAACTTATTCACGCTAAACCAATTAGGGGTTTTGTATACCGGGATTTTGCAATTGGCGAAAACGAGGGGTCTTACCCTTTGGTTTCCTGGGTGTCGAAATGCCAAAACTTATTCACACTAAACCAATGGTCTAGATCACTCATGAATCAATCGACCACGATCACGTCATGATTTCATGAATCATGAGTTCATGCAGTCTTACCCTTTGACCACACCAAGTCATGAGTCATCAAAATACTACCCGACTGCCACATGTCCTGTGCCGATGGACGGTTCCGAATACTTCGAGACTTTCAGGATGTTTGTCGAGTCTACTCTCCTACCTATGCAAAGGTTAAGATTGATGGTCAATAGAGCTTCCAACAGATCCTTGGATCCCATCGCTACTTGCGAAGGCTGAAGGGGTCGAGATGTTAACGCCTTCTCTCCTCCTCTAGATTCGTCGGTCTTGACCGATCTGGGGTATTTTCGAAAGGATTCCGACCGTTTGTATACCAAATGATGGGTTATTCTCTTTCAATAACTAGACTCCCTATCCTTTCTAAGCTTGAATCACGAGATTCAACCTCTCGAAGCTTTGAACTCCCATGACTTCAAAACCTTAAAGAACTACTCTTTCTTGTACAAGGTTTCCAGTCTCACATCACATGATCCTTCAGAGGGCTCTTGGGTAATTATCCCTAGGCTTGGTGACCTAATTGAAAATCCTTCCTAATTCATCGAGCTATGAACTCTATGAGAGGGGTAAAGTAAACTCATGGGTTTACTATAATGGTAGTCTTTTCAAGGATCTCACTCCGACTCTGGAATGCGAGGAAACTTCCCAGGAGGAGGTGCCTTTGGGAAATCAAACCAGGACATAGTGTGAGTCAAGTAGATGGGACAAATCTCAAGGGAATAGACTCATATTATGAACTTATTCATTCTATACATAAACTGATTATGGTCATATAAGTATAAGCATGCATCCATTATTTCCAATCAAAACACAAGGAAAACACTTCTATACAGAAACCATTTATGAGTGTATAAACATGAGCATGCAATCATGATATTCAATTCAAAATACAAGACATAACACTTATCAGAAACACCAGACATGACGCAACTGCTGAGAGGGGTGCTCATTTCCACCCAACCGTAGGCTCAGTGACTCTAGACGAATTTACCACTAGCCACCCTCGAGCTAGACCACGATGCTTTAAGATTCGGTCTCCTACTTCCAGCTCAACAGAATTCAAAGACGAAGGTTACTCTCCTTCTCCTATGTTCAGAACTCCCTTGTATTTCCAGAGTTCCTCCAGTTTTTATTCCGCGATACCTGCGGCGCGTGTTCTCCCCTCCCCTCCCCCACACTTCCTTTCTTGCCTTTTTCTACAAGATTGTGTGTGGCGCAAATTCCACCGTCTGTGGTCAGGTCTGAGAGCTTCTACGGATGGACGGTTCACCCCCATCCCCTCATTAACTCTTGAGGAGCCTCCCCACCTACCATCCTGGTGGGTAATTCATTCCAGGGTCAGAGAGTTGCTTTCGTCTTTGAGCAAGTAAAAACCAGTATGGTATTGGTTCAGTGGAAGTTAACGCAACCATTCCAGGTCCCTTTCACCACCTCTCATTAGCCATCATGGTCTCTTTTAACACATCCCCCCTCCCAGTAGTCATGAAACATATAATCATAACATAATTTACATTCATCAACCTTTTATACAAAGGTCCGTCAAATCAAACATTCACATCTTTGAGTTTTCCATAGTTCTTGGCCAATATAGTTATTTTTACAGTCTGGGGAAACAATGTATTACACCTACTGATGCCAACCATACCCCTCAGAGCACGACCGCTCTCCACAGGACCTTCTCTTCCCTCAGCCAGAAAAACTCCAAGGTTCTTCGATTTTCCTTTCGGAAAATATTCAACCCACAGATTCTCTCCTCGCGCGATCCTCCCTTCTTCGATAGCGGAGGATCAGAACTCGCGACTTCGCAAGTTCTCGATTGATCGCTGGTCTCTCGGATACCCGAGACCCGAGATGTCAATCAACGCTGACCTCTCTTCTCCTCTATTGGAACTTCGCTTCTATCACGATCTCGCACTATCGCGACTTTGCCGCTCACGACTCCCAGCACTCGGTTCTCCAACTACCGAGATGATGATATTCTCCTGTCGTGATTTTTCTACCTCGCCCTTCGCGACTTGAACCTCCCAATATTTTGGATTTCAACTTACGAGCCCCGAGGTCACGAGATTCCGGCTTCCGCCACCTGTCCTCCACTATCTTTTGTGACCCACACTATTTACGTCACCATCGGGATATCGCACCTCGCGACTTCGCGACTCTCGTTGTCGTAGATTTGGAGTCTTACCTCACGAACTACCGATATGCCGATCCACGAGTAGAATTCCACTCCTCGTGATTCTGATCAATGGCTCCTGCCCCTCCGGAGCTTCGAATATTTTCCACACCTTCACTATAACCTCCTTACACCTCTGCAAGATCCAACGTTCTACGGATCTTCGTGAAATCTCTTGGATGATTTCATCTGTCCGTTCTCCCTCATACAATTTCACGAAAAGGAAGAAATGCCTTTCCACGAGACCCGTTGTCTGCTCGCCAACCTGCGCTGCTTCTCCGCACCTTCTATAGCAACTTCTCTGCGCTTATCCTTCCTTGCTTTTGAAGACCTACTTCTCCTAAGCTTCCTTGTGATTCCTAATTTCTTTGAAGGAACCTTGTATGCACTCCTTGCGGAAAATATTCAACCTTGTCTAAGTGTTGAAGTATTTCGACCCTGTGCACTCCTACAGCAGCAGTCTTCAATACTTTTCTCATAATCACAACTCTGAGACTTCGCTTGGCCTGCGCACTCTTTGCACGGCACTGTGCCTATCTGCACTTCTGAGGAAAAAGAACAAAAGTTACCTCTAAGTAAAACCCTTCTGTCGACGCACTCCTTGCGGACAAATTCGATTGCACTCCTTGCAGGAATCCTCTGGTTCACTTAGAGAAACAATTGAAAATCATTCACTCACCCTCTCAGACTTCAATTCAACCATGAAATCACATACACAGCATATAAAAGAAAATGTATGATAGGAAGCAAACATTCATGAGCATAACATCAATACACAGAGAAACAACACATAACCATGAGATTGATTCAAAGCTTTCTTCTATTAATTCAATGCCTATACATGGGTGTTCTTCATGCAATTCTCTGCTTGCTCTTCTCTTCTTTCTCTCTCGATTATTTCAATAATCTCTATCCCTCTATTGTAATAATACAATGAGGGTGTCTATATCCCGTTTCCCTCTTGCGCTCTAAAGCTATCAAATCTAAAATTAAATATTCTATCTACTTTACATTAAATCTATTAAATGCCTCATCTACCTAAGGATGAGATCTATCTGCTCAAGGTCCATTACAATATACAAGTTCATTGTCTCTTAAATGAACCATTTAAGATCATGCAACAAACCCAAATTGTTTCTCAAAATTTGTGTTGGCTTGTCCAGCTATCTCCCACTCCACGCTGGCTCGCTTGATGTTTTGTCGATGCTCCTGCATCATACTCCTCGTCTTGAAAACTTTCATGGGCTCCTGTCCATGAGCTCCTGCACAGTCTATCCATGCTTCTATATCACTACCTTGCTTTCCCAGCTGGCATCTTCCACTGGGTGATTCTTCCATTTGACCAGATACTCAAAGTATTCTTTTCTTCTGGTCTTCTTACCCACTCTTTTGTCCAGTATGCATTCCATTTGCATCTTTTCTGCAACTAGTAATTGTTTCACCCACTGGATCACTTGTTCCTCAGCTCCAGCTTCTGCTTCTCCAGCTCTGTATGGGTATAAATCTGCGATATTGAATATCGGAGATATTCCGATGCCATCCGGCAACTCAATCTCATAAGCATTTTCTCCGAATTTATTCAGGACTCTGCATGGCCCAATTTTCTTCATTTTCAACTTATTGTATGTTCCTCCTGGGAACCTTTCCTTCCTCAAGTGTGCCAGAACTAGATCACCAACTTCAAATTGAAGTTGTCTCCGATGTTGATCTGCGCTGCGCTTGTATTCCTGATTTGACTCTTTCAGTCTCTGCTTCACCTTGCTGTGACGTTCCTTCATTGCCTCAGCAAATTCTTCTGCACTAGCGCTACTAGTTGCAGTCTGTTCTGAATCTCGCAATTCAGACACTCCTCTCGGCTGCACCCCATATACAACCTGAAATAGACTCTTACCTGTACTTCGATTCACTGAATCGTTGTACGCGAACTCTGCCTGTGGCAATATGTTGTCCCAGCTGTTATGGTGTTCTGTCGCCAAGCTTCTTATCAAATCTCCCAGACTCTTGTTCACTACCTCTGTTTGTCCATCTTTCTGAGGATGATAAGCAGAACTAGACGCGAAGTTAGTTCCTAGCTTCTTCCATAATGTCCTCTAGAAATTTCCAATGAATTTTGTGTCCCTGTCCAAAACTATGCTTTTCGACAACCCATGAAGTTGAATGACCTCCTTGAAAAACAAATTTGCGATGTGAGTTGCATCGCTGGTCTTCTGGCATGGGATAAAATGTGCCATCTTAGAAAACCTATCTACCACCACAAAGATGAAATCAACACCTCTTTGTGTCCTCAGTAAACGCAATACAAAATCCATGCTTATTGCCTCCCATGGTCTCTCTGGTATGGGCAATGGCTGATAAAACCCTGCATTCTGCTTCCTTCCTTTCAAATGTTGGCAAATTCACAAATGCTCACATCCTCTTGACATCTGCTCGCATCCCTAGCCAAAAATATGATTCGCTCAACTTCACAAATGCCTTGTCATGGCCAAAATGTCCTGCCAATCCACCACTATGCTTCTCTTTCAACAAGTTCTCCCTCATGGAGCATTTTAGAATACACAGTCGATTGCCTCTGAACAAAAATCCTTCCTGGATCATGTAATCTATCCATGGGCTTCTATCTCTGAGAACTGGATTCTCAGCTACTTCATACGCTTCTCCAAAATCTGCATCTCCGGCGTACATGTCCCTGAGATTTTCAAAACCCAGTGTTTTGACTCGGAACTCCTGCAGTAATAAACACTTCCTGCTCAAAGCATCAGCCACTTTGTTAGCAGTACCTGAAATGTGCTTAATCACAAACATGAAATTCTTCATATACTCTACCCATTTTGCATGTTTTTGATTCAACTTATCCTGTTGACTCATAAACTGCAATGCATGATTATCACTGTACAATACAAATTCTTTCGGGATCAAGTAATGCCTCCACTTCTTCAATGCCTATATGATAGCATAAAATTCCTTATCATACATGGAGTATTTCAGTTTTGCTTCATCTAGATTCTCACTGAAATATGTGACTGGTCTGTCTTCTTGGCTCAAGACTGCTCCTATGGCATATCCACTCGCATCACACTTCACCTGGAATGTCTTCATAAAATCCAGTAACACCAAAACCGGTTGTTCCGTTATCTTCCGCTTCAACAGATTGAATCTCTTCTCAGCCTCTGCTGTCCAATGAAAAGACTTATGTCGCTTCTTCACCATGTCCATCATTGCTACGCTAATTCCACTGAAATTCCTGATGAACTTTTGGTAGAAACTAGCCAAACCATGGAAACTTCTCACCTCGAAAATATTTCTCAGTGATGGCCAATTTTTAATCACTTCCACCTTACTCGGATCCATCTTCAACTCATTCGCCAAAATAACAAAACCCAAGTAAATGAGCTCTGTCTTCAGAAATGAGGACTTCTTCATATTGATCAACAACTTCTCCTATTGTAGCTTCTTCATCACAATGGCCAAATGCTTCAAATGTTCAGCCTTGGTCTTGCTGAAAATCAGTATATCGTCCAGATATACGACTACAAATTTCCTGATGAATTCCCTTAGGACTTCATTCATCAGCCTCATAAATGTGCTCGACGTGTTTGTCAAACCAAACGGCATGACCAGCCATTCGTACAAACCTTCGTTTGTCTTGAATTCTATCTTCCATTCATCGCCTTCTCTCATGCGAATCTGATGATATCCGCTCTTCAAATCAATCTTTGAAAAATAATTTGCCCCACTCAGGCAATCCATCAGATCATCCATTCTCAGCAGTGGAAACCTATACCTAATGGTTATCTTGTTTATGGCTCTAGAATCAGTGCACATTCTCCAGCCTCCATCTTTCTTCGAACTAAGTACTGTCGGAACAGCACACAGGCTTAAACTTTCCCTGACCCATCCTTTATCCAACAAATCTTCAACCTGTCGCTTGACCTCCTCATTTTCTTGCGGCGTCAATCTGTACGCAACTTTGTTCAGCAAACTAGATCCTGGTATGAGATCGATGTGATGACTCACACTCCTCATCGGTGGCAACGAACGAGGTAATTTGTCCACGATGATGTCAGTGAAATCTCTAGCAGTTCCTGAATCTCATCTGGTAAATCGTCCACTCTTGTGCTAGTCAGAACAATCCTCGGTTTTCTGACCACAAAGAATTGTGGATCTTCCTTCTTCTCCATCTCCGTGAGAAGTTCCTTCCCACTCATGAGAAGTATTGTGTTGCTTACTTCCGGCTTCACCTCCTTATCCTTTATCGGAAGCAACCTGTGTGTCCTCCCATCCTTCTCTAAAGTATATGTGTTCATTCTCCCGTCATGAACCACATTTATGTCATATTTCCATGGTCTACCCAGCAATAAATGACATACATCCATCGGAATGACATCACACAGTATTTTATCATTATATCCACCTATATTGAATTCAACTAAACATTTTTTAGTGACACTCACCTGATGACCCTTTTGTGGCCATGAAACTTTATATGGACTCAGGTGATCAGTTGTCTTCAGTTCTAATTTTTCTACCATCTCGGTTGAAACGAGATTATCTATGCTACCACTGTCAACAATAACCTTGCATTTCTAGTCCTTGGTTTTGCAAGTTGTCCTGAACAGTCTGGTTCTTTGAGTTGAACTCTCCACCTCCTTCTCAGGTGTCAAAAAGACTTTGTGCACCATCAATGACTTCCCTGCTTCGGTGTCTTTAGTCTAAACATCACGCCTCTGCGCCTCAGTGATGTGAGCTTCTCCTCCATCCCTCTTCCTATCCGGACAATCAACTGCTTTGTGTCCATTCTTTGCACATATGTAGCATGTGATGACTCCACCTCTGCCTCTTCCTCTTCCTCTGGTATGAGGAAATGTGTTCGCGTTAGCATATCCTCCCCTCTGCTCTGTATGCTTCCCTCTTGGTTCAACATGCTGGCGTTGCTGTGAGGTTCCACCTCTTTCAAATTTACCCTGAGGTTTCCTCCATTCCTCCTTGGGCTTCTGGTATTTTTCCTGGGCAATTGCCTTGCCTCCAGGCTGACTCCTGCCTCGCCCTCATTGATCTTGCTTACGAATCAGTTTTTCTTCTTCTTTCAAAGCCATATGGTAAGCATCCTCTACCATTCAGATGGTTTCCATACTTATTTCATCCTGGATATCGTATCTTAAGCCATTCATATATCTGGCAACTTTTTCATCATCGCTCTCCCGATGACCTACTCTGATATTGAGCTTGTAGAACTCCTCAGTAAACTCCTTTACTGACATTAACTTCTATCTCAGGTTCTGAATCTTCCTGAACAGTGTGATCTGATAATCCCTTGGGATGAACTTTGCTTTCATCTTCACAATCATTCGATCCCAGTTTTTGATCTTTTACTTGCTTTTGGAACGCCTCTCTGCTTGAAGCTCGTCCCACCATAATGCTGCATGTCCCTTCAATTTGGTGACAGCATGTCTAACCTTTTTATCCTCTTCGATATCCTCATAATCAAAGTAGGTGTCAAGAGCTCTAATCCAATCTAGCAACTCTTCTGCATCCAGATTCCCTTCATAAGTCGGGATGTCCATTTTTGTCTTTGAACTCATTTGGGTGATAGATTTAATCAATCACTCACTTGTTGTATCCTCGGCTGCAACTTCTCCTTGTTGTTCAACTTCAACTTCTCTCTCGGAATCACTGTGATCCCCTGCACTATCTGTGCGTCTCTGAGCTGTCTCCATCTCTTCGAGTCTCACTTTGAGATCTCACATCTGTCTCTCCATTTCTGGATTTCCTGCCGGCCTACCTCTTCTTCGCACCTCCTTATCTTCTGGGTCAAGTGATTTCCTTTCTCTTCTGGGTGGCATGGTGAATTATCTCTCTCTGCTATAGAAAACAAAGAGTATTCCCGCTCTGATACCACTTTGACGCCAACCGTACCCCTCGGAGCACGACTGCTCTCCACAGGACCTTCTCTTCCTTCGTTCCAAAGAACTCCAAGGTTCTTCTATTTTCCTTTCGGAAAATATTCAACCCACAGATTCTCTCCTCGCGTGATCCTCCCTTCTTCGATAGCGGAGGATCGAAACTCGCGACTTCGCAAGTTCTCGGTTGATCGCTGGGGTCTCGGATACCCGAGACCCGAGATGTCAGTCAACGCTGACCTCTCTTCTCCTCTATCGGAACTTTGCCTCTATCGCGATCTCGCACTATCACGACTTCGCCGCTCGTGACTCCCAGCACTCGGTTCTCTAACTCCCAAGTCCCGATGTACCGAGACGTCGATATTCTCCTGTTGTGATTTCGCTACCTCGTGCTTCGTGACTTGAACCTCCCAATATTTGGGCTTTCAACTTACGATCCCCGATCTCGTGAGATTCTGGCTTCTGCCACCTGTCCTCCACTATCTTTTGTGGCCCACACTATTTACGTCACCGTCGGGATATTGCACCTCGTGACTTCGCGACTCTCGTTGTCATAGATTTGGAGTCTTACCTCATGAACTCCCGATATGCTGATCCATGAGTAGAATTCCACTCCTCGTGATTCCGATCAATGGCTCCTGCCCCTCCGGAGCTTCGAATCTTTTCCACACCTTCACTATAACCTCCTTGCACCTCCGCAAGATCCAACGTTTTACGGATCTTCGCGAAATCTCCTCGGATGATTTCGTCCGTTCGTTCTCCCTCATACAATTTCACGAAAAGAAGGAAATGCCTTTCCATGAGACCCGTTGTCTGCTCGCCAACCTATGCTGCTTCTCCGCACCTTCGACGAAAACTTATCTGCGCTTATCCTTCCTTGCTTTTGAAGACCTACTTCTCCTGAGGCTCTTTGCGATTCCTAATTTCTTTGAAGGAACCATGCACGCACTCCTTGCGGAAAATATTCAACCTTGTCTAAGTGTTGAAGTCTTTCGACCCTGAGCACTCCTACAGCAACAGTCTTCAATACTTTGCTCAGAATCACAACTCTGAGACTTCGCTTGGCCTGTGCACTCTTTGCATGGCACTGTGCCTATCTGCACTTCTGAGGAAAAAGAACAAAAGTTACCTCTAAGTAAAACCCTTCTATCGACGCACTCCTTGCGGACAAATTCGACTGCACTCCTTGCAGGAATCCTCTGGTTCACTTAGAGAAACAATTGAAACTCATTCACTCACCCTCTCAGACTTCAATTCAACCATGAAATAACATACACAGCATATAAAAGAAAATGTATGACAGGAAGCAAAAATTCATGAGCATAACATCAATACACAAAGAAACAACACATAACCATGAGATTGAATCAAAGCTTTCTTCTATTAATTCAATGCCTGTACATGGGTGTTCTTCATACAATTCTCTGATTTCTCTTCTCTTCTTTCTCTCTCGATTATTTCAATAATCTCCCTCTATTACAATAATACAATGAGGGTGTCTATATCCCGTTTCCCTCTTGCGCTCTAAAGCTATCAAATCTAGAATTAAATATTCTATCTACTTTACATTAAATCTATTAAATGCCTCATCTACCTAAGGACGAGAGCTATCCGCTCAAGGTCCATTACAATATACAAGTGTGTCATCTCTTAAATGAACCATTTAAGATCACACAACAAACCCAAAGTGTTTCTCAAAATTTGTGTTGGCTTGTCTAGCTGTCTCCCGTTCCACGCTGGCTCGCTTGATGTGTTGTCGATGCTCCTGCATCACCTACGCAAATGTTTTTTGGCGTTATCCTTAATACTATGATTATATGTTCCTTATTGGAGATAAATAAGATAATTGTGCATTTATTTATCGCCGCCACCCTGATAATTAGGGGTTCATTTGAAGAGCCAATAACATGTCAAAAAATAATTAAAAAAAAAAAAAAAACAAATTATAATGTCACACCTTGAGAAAAGCTCACAAATATTTTGGTCCATGCCCAACTAATAACTCATCATTGACATATATATCGCTATATACCTCTTGTAACATCCCCAATATAATCCCTAGTTTAATTAATGCATAATGTAGATATAGATGTGGCTATGGCCAATCAATGTAAATGTGAAATGTATTTCCTGAATTGCAAATAAATATAGTGTAATACTAGTTGTTGGGATATGGATAGATATGGGGGGAATGATTGATCCATAAGAGAGGGGGGATTCCCAGATAATGTCCAAAAGGGGTCCAAAGGGAAATAATTTATGGGTATTAATTCAAACCCACATTTCTGAATTTTATTATCATTTGGGGAAAAATTCTATCTTCTGGTTGAGTGTATGAGATCCAAATCATTGAATATTTTTCATAGGGTGGGTGTGAGAGTCACATCCCATAGTTATTAGAGAGCACGGGGATGCAATACAATCAACATTGGGTGGAGTGAGCAATCAACTGTCTTGGGGAAAGAGAGGAAATTTGTATGGGTAGTAACAATCATTTTTTCACATTTAGTTTTGAGAGGAACAATAGGTATAGAAGAGGAGAGAAGAGCATGGGAATTGGAACAACAAGACTACATGAATTATGGAGCATGTTGGAGTGATTTTGAAGCATGTTGGAGATGGAAATTGAAGAGCCAAGTTTTCAAGTTTGAAGAGTGAACTCCTAGGTGAGTTTCACTGTATCAACAAGTGGTTGTTTTTGTTTTTGCTGGTGGTTTTCTTGGCAGTGAGTTCCTTTGAGTTCCCAATAGAGAGATTCATAGATACCTAAGATAGAGAGACCCTGATAAATGAATGGGACACTTGATGGATTGAGAGCAGTGAAAGGGTATATTCTTTGGGTTGGGTAGGTCAAGAGGAAGAAAGTTGGAGGAGTTTTAGGATAACTGTAAGGGAAAACCAGTGGGTTGTGTGATATGAATATGTGTGGGGACTGTGAGAGGCACCCTTCTTTTATGGATTCATATCCCCATCTTGGGGGTGACTTGATATTGATATTTGGAACAAGAGTTCTATGTTTGGGTGGAACGCCCTTCCTAGGCAACTGGTTGCACAAACTCTCTTTTAAAGATAAATGTTTAACCATTTTGCTGATTTATTTATGAGTTCATGGATGTGCATTTGCTTTGTGAATGAGAATGGTTTTATATGCTCTTATATATTTTTTTTCAGTTGCATTCATGCTTGTTTAGAATATTGTAGTTTCATTTAATCATGGGTATTAGAATTTGGTTGTAAATGTGAATATATCATAGATGGTAAGCTACATGATTTTATTAAGAAAATAAAATTTCATTTTTTATGTGTTTTTCTGCAAGTAATGTTCCCTGGTTGAGCTGGGGGATACTATAAAATGGTATCAAAAATCAAGGTTCAACACTAAGCTTGTATGGTCCAGGAGCCAACATGAATTGAGCATATTTGTGGTTGCATATTTCATCTTGTGACGAATTTGGGGAAAAATGGTATACCAAAGTGAAATCCCCAAATTATGAGTAGATTTTTGAGTTTCACTGCTTCAGAGATGACAAATAAGAAAATTTATGGCATTTATCTACAAGTTATAGAGTCAAATTTGGCCTTGGAAGCTGAATTCCTGCATGTTTCATGGCGACTTTGAAGATTTATGGTTTGATGGCCAATATTGATTTGACCTGGAGATTCATTGGTCGTGATTCAATCACATAAGATTGGAGCAAGGAATTCCCGAAAGGCCTTTGGGAAGAAGGTTTCATAAATACTTGGAGTCGAGCATGAGGTTGAGTCCAAAGCGAGGAGTCTGATGCTGCGAGCCGAATGAACGAGGACCATTCATTGTATCGAGGGTCAATCCTATCCGTTCATCGAAATTCAAGTTTTAGAAAAGTCACAAAGCAGGGCATGAGTTGAACTCTGAAAAAGAGAAGCCCGATGGAAGAAGCATGAAAGAATGAGAGCCATAAGATTAATCGAGGTCATTCTCAACCATCAGATCTCGTAGAGATGTTCTTTTGGAAAAATGTTTTCACGAGGTCTCGTTTGGAAGGAAGGTTTTCAATGGGCATGTTCGACAAAGCAAGCCCGATAGGATATTGAAGCTTGGAGTTCAGAAGGGTTGAGGAACATTGTAATATGTGTTTTTGATAGAGGGTTTTTGATGGAAGAGTTTGATAGCGTTTCAGACTGTGGATTTCGAGGAATTCGTGTACACAACAATTGAAGTTTTCTGATAGGAAAGATTCCGATGAAGAGTCCTGATAGGGATGCGAAGGACTAGCCACAAGTTATCAAGGGCAAGAATATCAATGATTGTGGTTAATCCCAATTTTGGAGATCAATGGTTTGGATCTAAAGACTGCTACAATAGTAATCTAGTGAATTTTTCCATGAAAATTCCAGTTTTTGAAGGTCTTCATCTTGTAGGGCATTTTTTAGAGTCTAAACAACATCTTTAGAAAATAAAATTTGTATGAAAATGTGTGTCCTTCTAGGAAAAAAGTTTCTTTTTTCTAAAATGATAGATATTGGAGAGAGATTTCCAACAATCTAAACTGTTTTCCAAACAAAGCTTGTATGAGGGAGTTACAACCAAAACAGTCAAGGGTAAAATTTAGTACTAGATTTCTTTTAGAGGGAATAAATCCTAGCTCAAGAGTCAGTTTGGGGCCCAGGAGAAGTCTATGGAAATATCATGGAATGTAGAAGTCATCCATGGAGCCAGATTTGAGTTCTTGGTACATAAAAATGTGCTTACAGAGAAATAGGACACTTGTATCATGCAGGGATGAAAAGGGAAAATCGTCAAAATTTCTGAATACCATAAATTTCTGCTCAGAACATAGAATTGGGAAAATAAATAGTTGATGGAAAGGTCATGAGGAGGAGAATCCATATATTATCCAAAAAATTAATTTGAGTAGAAAAATTTTCACTCAACTAAAAATAAGATGATTGTTTGCACTAAAGTGTAGAAAAAAATTTATGCATTCTTTAACGAATTGTGCATGTATTTATTCTCATCTAACATAAATTGTTTGCATGCACATTTTTTGCAGTATTGGAGGTTCAGAGAATCAGTTTGGTTTCTATATGAGAACCACAACAATGGAATATTCCCAAGGGTCCTATAGTCATGAAGAAGAATTCAAAGGTCTGCATGTCAACATGGGGAATGATGAGATTGAGTCCAATGGAAGAAGAGATAGGAAAGAGCCTGTAACTATGAGGATCCCCCAAAGAGAAGTGCAGAGTTATAGGGATGATAATTAAAATGTTCTGAAGGCTCAGGAAGAGATACTTCAGATCTTGAACATGTTGTAGAAGCAAGCCAAAAAGGACTCTAGCATAAAGCCAAAATCTAGTGCTAGATAAGTGATGGCATCAAAATCCCATAACTGAAGGGATGGGCATGGGAATGATAGGTAGTCGAGGAGTAGGATCATGCACCAGCATTCCCAAAGAAATTCAATAGGATATCTCATACTAGTTCAGGGCCAGGGAGTAGCCCAAGTGTGTCCCCTGTCAGGAGATAGATGAGAAGGCATAAGTGAGACATCTTGCAAGGCGAGCTTAGGAAAATTAAGCAACCAAATTTCAATGGTGAGCATAGGAAAGGAGAAGAGTCCAAGTCCTGGTTGTTGGAAATGAAGATATATTTCCAGTTGCATGATTACCACTTGAGGGTAGAAAGAAGAATTGCAACCTACCACTTGCAGGGAAAGGAAACCATGTGGTGGGATCAACTTAAGCAAGCTAAGCACCTTGATGAGAAGAGGGTCTCATGGAGGTGGTTCAAAGGATGTTTCCAAGAGAAATATTTTTCTGAGCATTACTATGAGATGAATATGAAAGAGTTATTTGAAGTCAAGTTGGGAAGCATGACAATGGATGAGTATGAGAAGAGGTTCTTTGAATACCTGAAGTATGTTGGCTTCATAAAGGATGAAAAGGTCAAAATCCAAAGTTTTTTGAGTGGGTTACCCTCCTTCTATAGTGAAAAGATATGATATTTTAACCCCATGAAATTGGACGAAGCCATAAGGAGAGAAAATCATATCTATGAGAAAAGAAGAGAGAGGCCAATATTTCAAAAGACTTGGAATGATAAGATGAAAGGAAAGAGGGAGCGGAGGTAGAAAGGTTTTAAGCCACCCTTTTTCAAGAATAAGTCTCCAGCATATCAACAAGGCCAATCAACCCAACATGATGAGAAGACAACATATTCTTTTGGAAAAGGCAAAAGAAACAACCTATACAATGTTGGGGATGTGAAGGGAATCGCGTGTATAGGGACTTCCCTCACAAAGGAGAAATGATGAGGATTGTCCACAACATTCAATAGGATAAAAAAATGGAAGATATGGGAGGAAGCATGCTAAGGATTAATGCATCCTTGGAAACAAAGAAAGCAGAGTATCAATCCCCCATGATTGAAGTGGAAGGTAAGATTGATAACCAACCCATAGCAATTTTAATTGATTATGGAGCTGGCCATAGTTACATAAACTCTAACATTATTGAAATATTTCACTTGCATAGGAGTAAGCATAAGAAATATCGGTAAGTTCAGTTAGCCACATGGGTTAAGAGAAAGATCAATGAATTGATTAAAGATTATTCGATAGACATGAATGGACTCAACACAAAGGTAGATGTGAACATTATACCTTTAGGTTCATATGACTATCTAATTGGCATGGATTGGTTGGAAAAACACCATGTTTTCTTAGATTGTTACAACAAGACAATAACTTGTCTTGATGAGTGTTAGGAAATGAGGAACACTTCCACACTAAACCTAGTAGAAGAGAGGAAGAAATATTTAACCAAAAAAGTAAATGACAAAGCAAACAGACAGTACACAAATATTTTACCTTGGAAACCCAAACCAGGAAAACTAACATTCCTTGAGCATTCTTCTCTTTTGTTGTCTTATTCATTCAGAATTAAAGGTTACATGTATAACCTTGGTCCACACCTAAGACAAAATTGACATCATACCTTCTTCCTTTACACAAGAACAACCCTATAGCCAATTCATATTACATCTACATGACCAACTACCTCTACGATTTCATCATCTATTGGTGATTAGCCATTTTTCCCTATTTTATAGCATTATAACACGCCTTCTTTATAGGCTTCAAAGTAGGAAAAACCTTAAAGAAAAGGCACCAAAAAATGGTTATAGATCCATGCATATCATTGGCTACAAATCTCGTGAATCTCTGGATTTTGTTACAGTTGACTACCAAGTCGTATTACCAGTCAACTACCACTCGGCCTTCATTCGGTCTTCAGTCAGTTGCCACATGCCCACCTGTTGACCTCTTATCGGTCGACCTCTTTGACTTGCTTTTGATGTCTTCGACTTCGACTTTACCCAGTCTAAACACCTCAACCTCTAACTTGTTGTTGATTCCTTTGACTTCATTTGTCAGTCGATCCACCTTGACTAGACTTTCACTACAAATAATATAACAACCCAACATTCTCCCACTTTTTGTTTTCTTTGCTGAAACCAGGAGACCTCTCAACTCTTGTTCATAGACCCAAGGTAGAAATTCCCATTTCCTCTCTACACCAAGAGAACTTCATGACACTCACATACTTGGTCAAAGAGTCTGCTATGTTTTCCAATGTGTCTACTTTCTCCAATAACACCTTGTTTCTTTCCACCATGTATCTTAGGAAATGATATTGTATATCAATGTGCTTAGTCTTAGAATGATAAGTTGGGTTCTTTTCCATAAATATTGTTCTTTGACTTTCGCAACTTATCTTCATAACTCTCTGCTCAAACCCAATTCCTGAACATAACCTTTGCATCCATTCTGCTTCTTTGATACCATGAGTGGCTACCATGTATTTATCTTATGTTGTTGATAGGGATACGACCACCTCTTGCTTACTCATCCAACTAATTGCTCTACCCAACATTTTGAACACATATCCACTGGTCGACCTCTATCGATCTAGATCTCCAGCCCAGTCGACGTCAATAAATCCATGTACATTTAATTCATTGTCACCTCGAGTTTTTTCTTGGTAGCATATAACATAATATTTTGTGCCACACAAATACTTGAATACTCTCTTGACAAATATACAATTATCCTTCCTAGATGTTGTATCTACTCGACACTCCCACTACATGGGTAATGTCTGGTCAAGTGCAGACCATCACATACATTATACTACCAACAACACTTGCATAGGGAACACATGCCATGTGCTCTATTTCCTCTTGTGTCCTTGGACACTATTTAACAGTTAGCCTTTCTCCCACAGGAATTGGCACCTTCATAGGTTTGCAATCCTACATGTTGAAACATTTCAAGATTGTTTCAATACACTTCATCTGGTTCAACCAGAGCTTTCTAGTTGCTTGATATCTCTTACTCTCCATTCCCAAAATGAAGTTTGTTGCACTGAGATCCTTCATGTCGAACTTAGAGGATAGATTCTTCCTCACCTCCTTTATTGCGTTCATGTTGTTTCCAATCAACAACATGTCGTCGACATATAATTCTAGATATATGAAACACCCACCTTCTTCTTTGGAATATATGCAGTGATCAACTTTGCTTCTTGTTAGAAAAACAAGATCGTGGATCAATAAAATAAAACAAATGCAAAAATAAAACATAGAAGATACACAATACAATAAAGACACAGATATACGTGGTTCACCCAGTGTGGGCTATGCCCACCAGAGAAATTTCTAGGTCCTTCCTTTATTATTATCCAACAAATGAAGGGATACAATCTACAACACACCTACTGTAACTTCCTCTTCTTCTCTCACAGTATCCTTCGCTAAGAATACAATATTCACAATGATACATAGCCGCAATACATTTCCCTCATAAAATAGGGTTGCCTTCTAGGGAAAAAAACCCTAACATAACTTCTACCATCAAATCTGTGACCTTATAATGAATGGTCCAGATATACAATGAAATTAAAATATACATTCACAAGGAAAAATTTCCTTCGAGGGCTTCACCCCCGAACCCCCATCAGGGAATGTTGTCCCCCAAACCCCAAGACCCGACAAAGGGGTTAAGCCCCCTCTGCACTCTTCCACATGGAGGAGTGTACATTCTTCCATGGTCTAAAGTCTTCATGGGGTATAAACATGACTAAAAACAAAGACCTCTGAAACAAGAACATAATCAGGCTCCACAACCAATACTTCTCACAAACCCCAAACTAAGGATGTATATGTCGAACTTTTGGTACCACATCCTTGGTGATTACTTTAGACCATAAGGGGATCTTTTCATTATGCACACCAAATATTTATTTCCCTTTAATACAAATCCTTCAGGCTGTTTCATGTAGATTTCCTCTTCCAGGTCCCTGTGTAGGAACGTTGTATTCACATCCATTTGTTCTATTTCTAGATCAAATGTTGTAGCCAGAGACACTAGTACTCTAATGGAAGTTAATTTTTTGACATGCAAAAAAATTCCACTGAAATCGACTCCTTCGACTTGGGAATATCCTTTCGCTACCAGTCGAGCTTTGAATTTATTGACTTGACTTGCTGCGTTGATCTTATTATTGAATACCCATTTGCTACCAACATGCTTTCTTCCACTAGGTAATTTGACTAAGTCCCATGTCTCATTCTTGTGCAAGGATTCCATCTCTTCCACCATGGAATCATCCCAAAGTTTTCCCTTTGCTAAGTTAACTGCCTCTTTGACCAACTTGGGCTCATCATCAGTGGAAGTTAACAAAAATGCAGAATGAAAGTCGGGTGGACTATACCTTTCAACTAGTTTTCTTACTCATTCTGACTTCCTTACAACTAGGGTTGGCTATTCCACCTCTCCTTTTGATTCAGTCGAATCATCTGAATTATCTTCTTTGTTCCTCAGTTCAAACCGCACCTTCTCTAGATTATTCTTAGTCTGAACAATTTCTTCAGGCTCAGACTTACTTTCGACTTCTCTGAAGACCACATCTCGAATGTACACTATTTTCCTTGATGTAGGATCCCAAAGATTATATCCTTTCACTCCTTTATATTGAATGAAAATATACTTGACTGCCTTCTTGTCCATCTTGCTCCTCTTTTCCTTGGGAACATGCACAAATTCATCACAACCAAATACTTTGAGATGTGAAAACGAATGAATTTTTACATGACCATACCTCATGTGGAGTCGTTTTGACTAGCTCTGACGAAGGAGACATATTCAATAGGTATTTTGCAGTGTTGATTTCCCTCGCCCATAATTCTTGTGCGAGCCCAACACCACTAAGCATGCTCCTTTCCTTGTACATCAATGTTCTGTTCATTCTTTCAGCAAATCCATTTTGTTGTGGGGTATATGGTGTGGTATTTTGGCATGCTATGCCACACTACTTGCAGAATTGATCAAATTCCTTTCCATATAATTCACCACCATTGTCAATTCTCAACACCTTAATCTTCTTATTTGTTTGGTTTTCTACAAGAGATTTAAACTCTTTGAATTTCTCGTAAACCTTTGATTTCTTCGTCAGGAAATATATCCATGTTTACCTGAGAAAATCATCTATGAAGGAGAATAATACATGGATCCACCAAGTGAAGGCACTGAAATAGGGCCAAACGCATCACTATGAACCAACTCTAGAATCCCTTTTTCCCTTGTTGCTCCAGATGGGAACCTCACCTGACTTTGTTTTCCATATATACAATGTTCACAAAAGTCGACTTCTAAATTACATTCAGAAAAATATTCAACCATACCTTTGTGTTGGCATAGGGTCAGACCCAGGGTTCAACGCTACAACAACACACCAAAAAAACCCTAACTACCGGCCCTTTTAGCAACACCTGCGAAGAAGATGAAGTCTCATCCGAGGTAGAGGCAGGGGTGGTTGCAAGACTCCAGTGTCTGCAACCTTAGCTGTGACACAGATTTGTGATTGTAACACCTTAACAAAGCACTTAGCAGTTATAGTTCATCAGTATTTAACCAACAATTACTTCATAAATAAACCCTAATAACAGATCAATGCAGTATTCACACATATTCAATATAATCAAGAACTAAGAACATCAACATAGATCAGATCTAGCATTCATTCTCATTGTTCAACACTAAGCTATCATATTAGATTCTTCTAAGAATATATCAGTGCACTAAGCATTTAACCACATAAATAAGAGAACAACCATAAAGCACAAAGCAACCACAACATAGGATATACATGGTTCATCCCCACCCTGGGGCTACGTCCACCAACTCTTCTTCTTTATTTATTTATGTCAATCTTCCACATACACATAGCCTCAAAACCCTTACTCTGCATAGGACAAGAGATCTATGCACACTTCACCAGATCCTCCTTCCCGAGCTAAGTTACAGCACTAAGCCTTTTCACAGTCTCTTACAATTACTTGCACTTAGCTTTGCAAGTATTACACAGTATGCACAAAGTGCTCGAAACCCTTTGCACTTAGCCCTTTAGCACTAAGACTTTCATTCAATTCTCATTCACTCTTCTACTTACATTGCCTAGATTTCTATTTATATATTACAAAATCAGGCCTAAACATGGGTAAACCCATGGGCCAACATACCCATACCCGTTACATAAGCCCAAAACCCAAAAATCCCTAAAAAGGGGCCGAGATCCCGCGATCTCCACTTCGACTTGCACTTCGCCTTCGATAGCCTGTCGAAGTCCCAAAAGTAGGTCAAACATGACCAAGGATCCTCAAAAATTGGTCAAGGGCCAACAGGGCCCCAACACTCATCTGTGACTCGTCCCGAGTCACTCTGATCTGGGTAGCTCTACTTCAAAAGCCTCAAGTTTGGCTTAAGCTGCTTCGACCTATTGCTACGCCACAACCTCCTGCTCGGCGAACTCTTGGATAACTACTTTGTTGACAGGTCCCTCTAAACGTTGTTCACTTGCAGTGATGACTTTTTCCAGTTCTATTCCTCTGCATTCAATCTCCACGAACAATTGGCAAGCTTCATCCTGTATTGGTTGGAGCCTTTGAGTCACTTCCATGACTTTTCTCTGAATGGTGTGGACCTGTTTTTGAGAAGTGCACTGTTCCTGGGATCGCTTCATCCTCTCAAATACTAATAGGGGCTTCAACTACACCTGTACTATTTCCGCTTGCTTCTTTGCCTCCTGGTGTTGTGACTTCAGTGCCTTCAATTCAAGATCCTCAGTGAGTCGCTCATAAATATGGGCACTGTGATCACTTCGCTGTTTTCATTCCATGGCGAGGACCTTGATTCTTTCAACTATGCTTCGAGCAGTTTCCTCTCTTTGATCTCACACATTTTGCGAAGTGTTGGGCACTGCTCTTTGCTACAGATCTTCAATTCTCTGTTGAAGTTGTTGGATAGATTCTGCTAGCTGCGCTACTTTATGCTCTATTGGTTCTTCCAAATTTTGATCTAAGCCTGTCACAAAGTGAAGTGCTCTGCTGACTGCTTATTTGACTCTAAGATTCTCTATGAGCAACTTCTCTTTTTCTTACTGGATCTATGTTTTCTCCTCTTCAAATTTTGATTGGAGAGAAACCTTCTCCTGTTGTGCAACTTGACGTTATTCTACGACTACTTCTTGCACTTGCCTTAGGGCTTCTATGGCTTTTTTTGTTTCTTCCTGTGCACGATGAAGGTGAGCCTCGATCGCATCATCTAGTCTGTGGAGTTGGGCAGACTCATCTCCCAACTCTAGTTCTTCTGAAGGCAGGGGAACAGTGGACACTGTGCAACTAGACTGAAGGGCTTATTGTACCCCTTTGAGTTCAACCTCGATTCTATCGTACATCTCCTCCTGCTTGGCTTCATGTTTCTACAAGATGTCCTGTGAGGCATCATTTACATTTGCAATGATGAAGTCTAAGTCATTGATCGTGAGCATAGTTCGCATCGTGGTTTTTCTAGCTCTTGACTTCTTCCGTGAGGTAGGTTTCTTGGGGGAAACCTTTCTTTTCTTCGATGGATCAGCCTCATCAACATGATCCCTAGGAAATGTTACTTTGCCTTGATTCTACTGATCTTCTTTGCCATTTGTCTCTTCTACTTCATCATCACCTCCTCCTCCAGGTTATATTGAAGAAGTTTCATCTGATGCACTGCTCAGGTCCTGTACTTCTTCAGTCTTCTTCCTTCTGCTGGTTCCAGGTGTGTCGTGTTCTTTGTGAGCAACCTTTGAGCTATCAAATTTAGGATCAAACATATATGTAGGGTCATTATGGATAAGAAGGTATGCTAACCAGTCCTTAGTTATCTCCTCGAGGTCCTCTTCTGTGAGCTTATAGTATCATTGAAGTTCCTCTTTATGCTCGTCTGCTCACGCAGTGATATAAACGAAGTGTCAATTTGCGCGGAACTTCATGAGAGGTTTGAACCAGTACATGATGTTTTGCATCATGTGAAGGAGAAATTCGATGGCCCTCTTCAACTTAATATAGTACGTGTGGAATACTGCGTTTGACTTCCACTATTTTCCCATATCGCTCGAGTACCAGAGCATGGCGAACTTCGCAATGAGCGGTTCGAACGACTCAATGTCCGGAAAGGTTGCACCTTCCGACATCTCCCAAGAAGTAAACACTATGAGGATTAGGAGCCAGCTAAAGTGGAAATCATAGCCCTGATCCTTAGCTTCACGATAATCTAATTCCAGTTGGTTGACTAGGTAATTCATCCAGTTCATCTGGAGTCCTTCTACACATTTCTCGGCGAGGTCAACAACGAATCCTGTGACCTGTGTAGGTTTGTTATTTCTCACGATCTTCCCTGTGATCAACTGGTAGGCCAGGCGCATTGTTCCATTCTGGATGGAGGCTACCTTCTAGCCTCGCGTCCCCTTTTCAACATCACCATATGTGTCTTTCATCCTTTGTGCCAATGCACGATCTATAACCTTCCCTGGGTAGAAGTCCTATGGGTCGGGTCCCTGCATGCTCAATCCAATGATCCTATGGATCAATGCCAGATTGACCATGATGCGCCAGTCTATCCATAGATATCCGCCATGGTAACATGAGAGTAGGAGCTTAACACATGCATTAACCTCTTGGTGCCTTCCAAAGTGTGGAATATAAATCACATTCAAGAGGGTGGACTATGTGAGGTTCATAGTCCATGGTTGGGGGATTATTTTTGAGTTCCTCCCCTTCATCTTGGTCAAGTACTTGTAAGGAGCGAGCATACTATGGTTCTTGAGGTCTCCTAGGTTGAATTCACTGAAATTCAACGTCACGATCTTATCCTGCTGCATTCTAACTGCACTTATCCCCTTCGGGAGGTATGCAGTAACCATGGTGTAATCAAAGTCCATCGGGACACTGTCACGACTCACCGCGCCAACCAAAGGTGGGATGTAGTCAGGTAGGATAGTCAAGATTAACTTTGAATTTTCCAAGTCATCTCGGTGCTTGGTTCTCTTCTTTGCTGCTGGTCGGGATGGTCTAGATTCTCAAGCAGTCGATGGAGAGGCTTATACTCCTCTCGTGGATGACGCTTGAATACCTACGGACATTACTTTTTTGACCATGAGATCGATGAGAACTTCTCCGATGGCTTTTTCTGCAGCACTAAGCTCATCCGATATGCACACTCATATCAGATAACTTAGGTGGATGAATGAGTGCACAAAGCAATGGAACAGGTGTTGATCTCAATAAAAACAATGCGGTAGCAATGAGTTGGATAGGATACAATTCAAAAAAAAAAAATTGGTGCAAAATTCGACGCACTAAGTAGGCAACGGTGTAACAGATCTTTCCAACGGACAAGAGGCCTTCATCAATGTGGTTATGTCCATTGCAACGCGGTCCTAACGGTTTGATGGAGAGATTTCTGGCCATAACTATTGTTCTAACCATTCAGGGTGTTGGTCTAATGGTTATAATGATTCCAACGGCTATATTTCTTCACCATGGAGAAGTGCCATGTTGCACTGTTCTGATATCCCGACGAAGTTCCAGTTTTGTAAAACTTCCTTCTGTGAAGTCCCGTTTGAAACATTCTGCAACTTTTCTATCTTTTCTCTCTTCTTACTGAGCTTTCTAGCCTTCTTATCAGTGATCTTCATCTCAGTATTCCTCTTTCCATCCTGATTCTTATCTTCTTTTGGCATAGTAACTTCATGTTGTTGAGATTCTTTCATAGGGTCCAATGGAAATACTTCTTCTCTGTCCGGGGTAGATGTTATACTCTCCTGTGAGTCTTCTTGTGTTATTTCAACTTTGACATACAAATTTCTGGTTCTAAGTAGCTTCGATCTGTGCTCCTGTTCTTCAATCAAGTGTTATATCCTCCTAGTCATGAAATATTTTAATTCTTGCTTCTTTTTTTCTAAGTCTTCCTCTTCTTTCCTTCTGGCATGATCCTTTTCAATCCAAGGTTTTCCTAGTAATATAGAAAATGGGGCGTTATTCTCAATAAATTTAACAACCTCAAATTATTCCTTTTTCAAAGTTCCATGAGAACTCATAGATGTTTGAGTAAGTCTTCCTAACACAGACGCAGACGCACATCCGCTCACAGGATCATTCATTCAATTCCCAAGCCAAATTAGCTCTTTCAATTCCCTACTGTAATCGTGCATAAATCGATTCATAGGTCCTTTCTTTTCCTTCACGGCCCCAAAAACGACCATGAACAATTTCCCCACAGGAAATGTGATTTTCGGCTTCAAGGTTTCTTAAATTCCGTTGTCGAGAGTTACCTAACCCTACGATATATCGATCTTCAATTACCCGAGATGCACCTTCAACATTTATCCCCTGGGCTATCTCTTGGCCCACATGACCAATTCTCATATGACCGCAACCATATGTCCTTTGGGATTTATTGACGCGAGAGCCCGATCTCTTGTCCTCTCGACTCCTGATTCACCGATCCACGAAATGCCAAATTGGCAATGCCTTAGCCCCACCTAGCTATGCTCCGGTCCAAGTGACCATCCTTCACATGATCGAGACCTTATTTCGAGGTTTCACAACCTAAGCAGTGGACCTCCTGCCTGCTTGATTCTTGAAACGTCGACTCCCGAAAAGTCTATGTACCAATGCCCCGGCTTCTCCTTTTTGCAATTTCGGGCTTTGAAACACCGAAATGCCTTTGGGTTCTTGTCCTCAGAACTCCCAAAGTTCCAATTCCTAAAACTCCGATATGACGGCTGCTTGGAAACCCCTTTCAGGATTTCACGTTTCGGGTTCTCCTGATGCGAGAATCCTCCTTGCCTCTATTCCTTCGCACTCTCAACCTCCGATGTGTCGAAGTGACGTCAATCTTCGCCACGTGTCCCAAATGGATGGATGGCTCTGATGTGTTTTAGGGTTTTCTCCTTGGAGATTTTTTATCTCCTGTCTTCGAGACTTCCGATATCCCAAATGTCGATATCCCGATGCGCCAATGCCTTTCGGGAATTTCACCCTCCTATTCATGAAGTTTAAACCTCATGCAGGCTCCTATCAGATCCAATGGCTGATGAGTAATTGGAACAAGATTCGACGGTCCATATCTTTTCTGCTCTGTGCGCTCCTCTGTTGCACTGCCTCCTGGATGTGAAAACCTTTCAATGATCCAGATCTCTCTGGCTGGATCCAATGGTAGTTGTTGCTCCTCCCGAGCTTTGGCACTTTCTTCCCAAACTTGGAAAAATTTCCAAAAAACCCAAAGGTCTCGACCTTGAATTATTTTCCCTGCGAGCTCTGTGAATTGAGTTCTCACCTGTGCGTATAAAAGCGTTGTTCCTCCTGATCTTTAAAAACTCTAAACTCTTCAAGGAGTTCTATAGCCTCTGCACTCCTTGCAGCTACAGCTTCATGCACCTAAATCACTAACCCTCCTGAGCTTTGGCCTTCTCTGAAACATTAAGAGGTTTCCACGATTCCTGCACTCCTTACAGAGTCTTTGCACGCACGCAAAGGTGTTGTCTCTTATGAGCTTTCCTGCTCCTCAGACCTTAAGAGAATAAATCTTCTTTCCTTCTCCTGCAGATGGATAATTATGAGGCCCTCCTAGCACTCAGTCTACTCAATAAACCTATTGCTGATTATTTCTGGGTATTCAGTAACCCTGTGTATATGCTCAATGCCCACTTGGCAGAGCCTCTTGAAGAACTCCTCAGAGATTTTGTCTTCTTCTGAACTCAACAGAGTTCCTCGCGTGCACTCTGGTAGTCACTCAATGCCCTCCTGGAAGAGTATCAGGAATCCTTAGTGATTCTTACTTCTAATGAACTCACAACCGAGTCCTCCTTCTGTGCACTCCTTGCACTAGCTCGATGCCCTCCTGGCAGAGCTTTACAAAACTCAAGAAGAGTTTTTGTCTGCCACTGTGTTCTTCTCCACAGCCTTGCCTCCTGAGGTGTTCAGCAACCTCACAGGTCTTATTCGAGTTGTTAACTTCAATTCTTGTGCCCGCAGTATGTCTTTGTCTAAATCCATAGATTCAAGAATGAATCCTATGTGCACGGCTATCAGAACCCGCAACGTTCTACCACACCCTCCTGGTGTGAAGCCTCAAAGACTTCTCAAGCCTGAAACCAAAACAACTACTGCAAAATGCATAAACATAACATACATTCATAGCATAAATAGAACACACTCACAGACATTCATTCAACACAAGAAATATGCAGGAAAAACTATTGTTTGTATTAAAATGGCTAATGCCTGTTTTGTACAATGTGTCCCTGAGCACGGCCTGTAAACAAGGTCTCGACTCCTTCTCTTCTACTCTCTACCTACAGACTCTAACTCAACTATTCAACTCTACTATCTCCACTATTATCAAATGGGATACAATACGATCTCTTACCTAAGGGGGCTCTTCGATCTCTTCCCTCCAAACCTTAACTATCCTATTCAATTACATTCAATGGTTGTCTAGTCTGCAGATTGGATCTAGATCTCATCCTTACAAACATTTAAAGGCCTAATTAATTCTACGCCTGTGCAAAGCATGGCTTCCCATCTCAATAGCTTAATCAATTTAACTACATTTAATTTCAAATCAAAACGAGGGCTGCGCCTCTATTCGGCCTTAAATGCATGCGATTTGAATATGCTAACGTAGCTAGCATGGCTGGCTGGTCGATGTGAGATGATGCTCCTGCATCACTTCCACATATGGTTATCAGATTTCCTTTAAATAATCCTATTCCTCCCAATGAAGGAATCATAGCAGGATTTCCTAAAATTTCCCAAGTTCTTTCTGTCATGATATTCACCTGTGTTTATTCATCCAGAACACAGTCAATGTTGAAGTCTCCTATTCTTGTTTCTATGCACTCTTTTTCTTTGAATATCTCTAATAAGTCGATATCTCTGTGATCATTCAGGGTTTCTTTTATTTGCAGTAATACAGTCTCTAATTCTTTATGGGGTTCTGCCATGGTCTTCGTTTCTTGACCTTCCTTAGGGTTTTCTTGTCTCATAGTCATTCTTTCAACCTTAGCAATCATTCTAGGGAAATCCAGAACTTCATGATCCACATCTTTACAACAAAGACAACTAGGTCTTCTACCAGGGCATTCCTTAGCCAGATGTCCTAGTCTTCTACAACTGTAACAAAGGGTTAATCCTCTCTTTCTCTTAAATGATCCCCAACCTTTCCTATACTACGCACTAGGATCATAGTAGCTAACCTGAAAAAAAATCTTTCTAGGATCCTGCATCCATTTTTTAGTCCAAACATTCTTTCTATGCATGGGAATAACATATCTTTCATTATTTCTATCATATCTACTCATATAAAACCTTATTTAATCTAGTTGTGCCCTAGTTTTCAAGCAAGGACAAAATTTATCAAACATACCTAGGTCCATACTTTTGAAACAAAAATTTCCACTTATCTTACCTTTTCAATCAAAACTTTTCACTGTTCTTACCTTTATCAAAGCACAAAGCTTCAAGATCTTACCTCTTTTCTTCAGATCTAACTTTTGTTCTTAGCACATAGCTTCACAAGTCAAGTAGAATACTACACACTAGGGCAATAGATCTACGCATAAAGCTTTCTCTTTTCCTCAGTTCCTAAAAATCATAGTTTCAGGTCCCAATAATGGAACCATTTGTTGGCACAGGGACAGACCCAGGGTTCAATGCTACAACAAAGCACCAACAAAACCCTAACTACCGGCCCTTTTGGAAACACCTGTGAAGAAGATGAAGTCTCACCTGAGGTAGAGGCAGGGGTGGTTGTAGGACTCTAGTGTTTGCAACCTTAGCCGGGACACAGATCTGTGATTGTAACAACTTAACAGAGCACTTAGCAGTTATAGTTCATCAGTATTTAACCAGCGATTACTTCACAGATAAAACCCTAATAACAGATCAACACAGTATTCACACATATCCAATATAATCAAGCACTAAGAACATCAACATAGATCAGATCTAGCATTCATTTTCATTGTTCAACACTAAGCTATCATATTAGATTCTTCTAAGCATATATCAGTGCACTAATCATTTAACCACATAAATAAGAGAACAACCATAAAGAACAAAGCAACCACAACACAGGATATACATGGTTCACCCCCACCTTGGGGATACGTCCACCAACTCTTCTTCTTTATTTATTTCTATTAATATTTTACATGTACAGAGCCTCAAAACCCTTACTCCGCATAGGACAAGAGATCTGTGCACACTTTGCCAGATCCTCCTTCCCCGAGCTAGATTATAACACTAATCCTTTTCACAGTCTCTTACAATTAATTGTACTTAGCTCTGCAAGTATTATACAGTATGCACAAAGTGCTCAAAACACTTTACACTTATCCCTTTAGCACTACGCCTTCCATTCACTTCTCATTCGATATTCTACTTACATCACCTAGCTTTCTATTTATACATTACAAAATCAGGCCTAAACATGGATAAACCCATGGGTCGACATCTCCATACCCGTTACACAAGCCCAAAACCCAAAAATCCCTAAAAAGGGGTTGAGATCCCGCAATCTTCGCTTCGACTTGCGCTCCACATTTGATAGCTTGTCGAAGTCCCAAAAGTAGGTCAAACATGACCAAGGATCCTCAAAGCTTGGTCAAGGGCCAACACCTTTTTATTCAAAGATCGAAGTATTTTTTCTCCTATGTGTCCCATCCTCTTATGCCATAGCATGGTCGGGTTGACTTTATGATGACTTGTCGATTCGATTTGAATCGACTAAGCCTGAGTTGAGACAAGTCAAGTCAAAGTCGATTCGACTTCAGGAACAATGATACCATTGCATCTAGTCGAGTTGACACTCCCTAGTAACTTGTATAGGGTTCCAATATGAACTCTTTTCATTAAGACCATCACACCTATGATCATCTTGCACGAATCCTTCTAAACTAGAGTGTGCACACCTGCATCACTCATATTGCTGACATATATTGTGTTTCTTTCCAAACCCAGAATGCATAGCACACGTGGAAGGGTTCTACTCATCTGATCATGTAATATCAGTCGAACTCTTCCTCGTCCAACAATTTTGGTTGTCAAGTTGTCCCCCAAGAACACGTCTCCTCCTTCATATTGTTAATATTCACGGAACCATTCTCTGTGTGGTGTCATATGATAGGATGCTCTTAAGTTGATCAACCAAACATATTGATCTAACTATGTATTGGTTGACGCCAGGTGCACATCACCTCTCTTATCTGAAGTCATCTATCTCTCAGTCGACTGCTTCTCGTTGGATCCGTAATGACTTCCATTGCCTTCGAATTGCAATCCCTTTTGTAATTTCCAACTTCACCACATTTCCAGCATCTTCTTGTCGACTGAACAAGGGATTTAGATATACCCTTCTACTTAGACTTTCTACCAGAGAATTTTCCTTTATCTCTATCAATCGGTCGACCTCTCACCATTAAATCATCTTTGGTCGATCCTTTCATGTTATTCATTCTCATTTCTTTTGATAGTAGAGATGAAAACATGTCTTCTAGAACTAATGTGGTTGTATTACTCCATATATCCATGACTAAGCTTGATCCAGAATCGGATCTAGGAGCCTGTCAGGGCTCAAAAAGGCTAAAAAATGAAAGTGCTCGAAATCCAAAGAAACTAGTGCCATTGTGTCCGTCTCATCTTCCTGATTCCGGCCATATATTTACTTTGTCAAATGGGCTTCGTATGGGAAAGATATCGCATTCTGTTCGAAAACCCAAACATGCAAAAAAATGGGTGACTATACAGTCCATACAGTCCACGTGGCAGGTTGACTGTACAGGTCGTATAGCTGTATAGATGACGTGGCATCTCTTGGAGAAGATACATGGCAGGTGACAGGGAGTACGGCAGGTGATTTGGACCAGTCAGAGGGTGACACATGTCACCACTGTAAGGGTGAAACGTGGCATAGGCTGATGTGGCAGACACAGTGGCATGCTGACAGGGCAATGACATGGCGGTATGGTTGCTGACTGGGAAGACACCTCAGCAGACAGGTGGATGAATCAGTGTTTGACAAGTGGCAGTGGTTGATTGGTTGTTGAGGGGCCATGTGGCCTAGTCATAGGCTGCCACGTCGCACCCTGTGGTTACCTTTCGGGTTATGAAAAATATGGGGTCTCCACTGGAGTCGAACCCCCGACCTCCATCGCGCTACGAACTGGCAGGGCCGGGCTTACCACCCGACCTGTTGGTGTTACTTAATAGTCATATGGTGAAAATTGTATTTAAGTTTGTTTAAAAGGTAGTTGAAGGTGGAAAGGACTGGGGCCTAGCCCCAGCCCATGGGTGTATTGATATACCATATGGCCCATGGATCTTGGTGGATCCCATGTGACCCGTACCTAATCCAAATAGGGTGCGCGGGGGTAGGTTGTTAGTCACCGGTCTTATGACCGCGCCACAGGACCAGGAGCCAGGACAGCTAGCATGCCCAGGAGATTAACGCCTGGCCATATGGTAGGCTCCCATATGACTAGGAGTGCACGCCAAAAGGGTCTGTGCCCTATTTTTATACAAAAGTGGGTTTTTTTCCAAAGTTTAGTGGATTTTTATTGATTTTTATGCCTGTATTAATGGATTTTATCTATTTTTGGGAGATATTGGGCATTTTTGGAGGCCAGATTTTGGGAGGAAGTTGGGGATGGATAACCAACTTCAGATATATATAAACCAAGCCTGTTTGAGGCCATGGAGGACAGTCAGAGAAGAGTTATGCTGAAGTGAATCCAAGTCAAAGCCATTTTTATGCAAGGAAGCTATTGAGGAGAAGATGCTTGCGGGCCATTTCTGGGAGCTCCAGTCATCCGTTTTGCGTGCCATTTTTTTGGCTCGGTTCTAGAGATCTAGAAGAACATTACCAGGTCAGTCTTGTAGCCAATTGACACTGCTACGATGTATTTTTGATCTTTGAACAAAAATAAAGAAGCCTCCCTCATAGAGACAAAGGCCTGGAGACATAGGCAATGTTGTGCCGAACTCCATTATCAATTCTCTTGCTATGGTTTGTTGTTTATTACTTCATTTCAGATCTGCATATGTGTATATGGCTGTCATAATTCCTCTTATTTCCTCATTCTTTCATTAATCTTTCTCAAATGGTTAATTAACACATGCAATTAAAAACTCAACCACAGTCATTAAAAGATCAAGTGGTATCAGAGCTAGTTGACGTTTGGATTTGAGTTTTGCATGTTAACCAGGGAAAAGCTACAGCATGGTGAAGGCAATCTTGTTGCAGAGAATCCATTAATTGGATTGAGAAAGAGAGCTTCTCACAGCGAGAAGATGGCATTGGAAGAGGGGATTTCTCAGGATGAGAAAGAGTTCCGGAAAACTTTCCTTGCTATGTCATAGATGGTGAAAGTTTTGTACGAAGATTACTTGGAATGAAAAGACCAGTTTTGGGTGAATCTTCAAAGGGAAAAAGTGAAAAGGAAGAGGATCATCCTCAGATTCCTCCACCTCCATCATCACCTCCTTCTTCTCCTTCTCCTTCAAGTTCAAGTTCTAAATCTAATGGAAAGAAAAATGTTCATAAAAATAAGAATGAAATGCCGTTGTTAAAACTTGATGTTAAATTTGAGTTGCCCATATATGATGGTGAAGTAAATGTAGAGAAACTTAACAATTGGATCAGACAGATGGATGTTTACTGTAGTGTGCAACAGATCAAAGATGAGGCCACACAAATCAAGTTGGCATCTTTGACACTTGCAGGTACAACTCTCATATGGTGGCAAAGCAAGTTGCAAAATGGAACGCAACAAGTGGGTAAGTTATTTCCATCATGGAAGAGTTTCATTTCTGCACTTAGGAAACAATTCTATCCTTTGGGTTATAAAGAAAAAGCATTAATTGAATGGCAATCTTTAAAACTAAGAAAAGGACAAATAGTGCAAGAATACACCGATGGATTCTGAAAAATGGCATTAATGTTAGATATCCCTTTACAAACACAAGAAACTCTTATGAAGTATATAGGAGGTTTACCTGCACATATTAGAAACATTGTTTTCATGTTTGGACCCACTA
>JZKD02S1610440.1:148646-159771 GCA_000966675.3 Picea glauca
TCAAATAGAAAGAGAGAAATATAGAGGGAGAGAGAGAGAGAGAGAGAGAGAGAGAGAGAAAGAGAGAGAGAGAATTATTTTTGTTAATAGAAACGTGCACACTCCAGTTGTTAATAACACACATTTGTTTTAGGATAGCACATGCTTTAGGAACACACATGCTTTAGGAATGCACTTGCACTTTAGGAACGTGTGCACGTTCCTAAAGCGCACACACTATTTGAATTTCAATTTTTTTCGGGCAGGAGTCACAACTCTAACATACATGTTTGTTGATTTGGTTGCCTCAGATTTAGGTTCGGGATGACAAACCTAGTGGTTCGGTCTGCAAATACATAAAAACCTTCATTTTTATGAATTCATCTCCATATCTTTGTCTTTGACATTATTTTTCTATAGGCTACACAATTCAATTATTGATGAAACTATAGACACAAATAGATTTGGTTGTGCAGATTCCAAATATAGATTTAAAAAAATAAATAATAATGTTTACTATTTTTAATCTATTTTTGTCATGACATATATCAAAATCCTAGAATACATACCTCTCTTATTTATGCTATAATTTTTTATCGGCTTAACCATTTCTCAAATGAGTTATATGCGACACTAGAGGAGTCTGATACCTACGATAAAAAAAATGTTTTGATCATGTTAAGACCCTTTTAGCCTGCATGAACAAAAGACATTGTAATTTCATGCATATGTTGACTTTAATAATTTAAAAAAATATAAAATTAATATTACAAACTTTCAAAAAATACGCGACAAAAAAAAAAGGTTCTCTACAAGTATACAATTTTTTGGAATGAAATTCCATTGTTAAGACACTCAACACTTGCATGAACGAAAACATATACCTTATATTTTGTTGGAAAAATAAGATACCACTATTAGAAAAAATCAAATTTTACCTAGTTGTTCACAATGTCTATAAATAAAAGTTGTATATTCGGAAAGCTAATTAAATTTCATACGTTTCATCTTCTTACACCATATTCAAATTCATTGTAAAAGTACCTTGAATAATCCCTCCAAGTTAACATATCGTTGTTTTTCCAAGTTTGCATTGCCACTAACGCATCATCAGAAACCATCATTAGCTTTCACTCACCCTGGTGTGATAAAGAGTTAGAGAGAAAAATAAAATTACTTAGGTATTATAAGGATGTAATCAATCCTAATCTAGAAGATCAAAAACATCTCTTTGTTTTGACAAGTGTAAAGAAAAAAAAAACATTGCTAAGATAAGAACAAATTCTCACGAGCTCCATAGTGAAACTGAGCATTGATCAATTCCTAAATTTCCATGGGATGAAAGAGTGTGTCACCTTTGTGACACTAAGAAGTTTGAAGATGAAAAACACTTTCTCTTAGATTGTCTAGCCTATAGCTAGATTAGATCTTATTTTCAAAATATTTGTGACACTGCCAACCTTCCTAACCTCTTAACTCAACAAAAGTATGGTGATATTGGAAAGCTTCAATTAATGCTTTTCGAATACAAAAAAAAAATTCTAAAGAATCACAAGTAATCGCTTACCCTCTTAAGATCCAATAGACCAATTCGATCTTAGTGGATGTTAATCATCATCATAACCATCATTTATAAATTTCATAAAATTAAATTGAAAGAAAATAATTTAAATAGTAAAATTCAATAATTTTAATTTTTAATATAGATTACCCATACTTAAAAAAAAATCAATATATTCCCCCCCTTAACGTAAGTATTGGAAATTCCCATCTATCATTTTCTCCATGTTTGTGATTTCCATATTGTGAATATAGACTAACCAAGATCATACACGAGTTTAAACTCCATACATGAATAGCGACATAAGAAAATCTTTTATATCTAATGAATAATTACAAGGGAGAGTCCTCAATAGATATGATTGAGGAGGCCGAACAAATACCTAAGATTAGCTAGGAAGTTAAAACAATCTACATGAGATTATGACATAATTGTCATGTGTTTAGAATAGACACAATCTAAACAAACACACCAACACCCCCCATAAGAGAAAGGTAGAGAGGATCAAAGAAGAACAAAGATGGGTCCTAACAACAAGGCCTGATAAGATACCCATTTATAAACTCTCATAATTCGAGAAAATGAGAAAAAAAAGTAGGAAAAAACTCCTCTCCAAAAGAGAGAAAAATGACAGTGTTGAAACTGAAGAAGATCCCACAAAGATGCATTGAAAAGCAAGAGCATGAGGCACGCAGAGGTTGAAAGCTCCAATCAAGAAGTATGACCAAACTATGAAGAAGAGGGTCAAGGACCTCAAAGAACATAGTTGAATTATGAAGTAAAAGAGGTTCAATTGCAGAGGCACACAAATGGAAAACACTGACAACCACCACATAAATACTTTAGAAAAATAGGTGCTGGTAACGAATCAGGACAAAGGCTTTGAATCGAAGCAAACACCATCAATCATCAAAATATCAACGAGGCACGTGGAGGTTGAAAGCTCAAAACAAGACGTATGGCCAAAACTCTAAGGAGGGCCACTTACCTCACACTGTCAACACCATCAAAGATCCATGTAGAAATCCAAATTTCAATCTTCTCAAGCAAATAGGTTGAGCCTATGAAATGAATCCTGACACATAAGGTCTAATGGGGTACTCATGTGCAGTTGAAAAAACATCATAAAATGAGTGTCCTTATGGATGTCGATCCATCTCACCAGAGTGCATGGGTCACTAGCCACTGCAACTGTTGAGTCAAAACATGAATGGTGCTCGATATGAGGCTCACTCTTAAAAATAGTTGATGCTAAACAAAAATGGTGAAGCATGAAGAATCACCCAAGGAATCATTCCAAAACATCCCCCCACAATGTTGAACTAGGTAGTCGTAGATGATAGCAATGGATGTCACAAATCACAGCTAAAGTATGGAGTATGAGATAAAGGTGACAAAGATGCAAAACAACCTAAGCAAGAACAAGATAGTACATGGAGACAAATACATGGTTACACTCGTAAAACTATCTACATGAGTGGTACAAAATTCACTACTCAAAGGTGAGGTACCATAAATAGCCATCATGTTCAACAAAATTCTTGATATAGGTCCCAACAAAGAAAGTCATTTTACACACCCATTTACAAGTGAGGAATCAACATCTCTTAATTTATCCAACCCATAAGGAAAAACAAAAATCTCACAAAGGCATTAAATGTGACATGCAACCAATATTTGAAAATGGAACGAAAGGATAAGACAAAAACTAGAAGCTTCAATTAACATAACCTCCAAAACTACATTATATGAGCAAACAACTCTGCCAAGAACCTCCAAAAACACAAACCCTTTAGAATAGCTCCCCAATTTAAAATCAGTGGCCTAAGCAGCCACTAAGGCTCCTTAGCGGAAATTGAAAGAGGAAACAAAATGTTCCCCACCTTGGCATAATTTTTTATGGCTAAATATCAAGGCTCACCAAATTTAGATCGATCCAAATTTAGGAGAGAAGGGTCAGAAAGATCGATCCGAAAGCTATTTCATCTCCTTCAACATCAACATCATCAGTTGTCGCAGGAAAACAGTCAAGGGTTAGATATGCTTGCTCCTTAACAGCAAAGTGAACCCATTTAATCCAATCGACAATTTTGCAGCATAAACACTCTGACTAAGGAACCACGACATGCAACAGGGCTGGTCGGATTTCCAACTACGATATCCTTAGAAACCCCAACTTCAGCTAAGAAAAAGAGGAAACCCCCACGACTTCATGCAGCAAAAACTAATAGGAGAGGAGAATATCTCAAGAGGAAACTCCATGGAATATTTAGTAGGCGAAGGTTGAGAAACACCTCACACTCACAAAGACGTCAGTCTGATTAATTGGGTTTGCAGGAGGAGTAAGACTTGGAGAAAACCATTGCAATTTTGTAGGAGAAGGGTAAGAGCAGTGACAACCCTCAATTCTCGATCAGTTGCATAATGGTGCAACTCTAGTTGGGAGCTAACCATATCTGTCACTACTTCTGTATCAACAACAGTTCCAGCAAATCAGAGAGGCGTACTAGAAATGTCCCGAAAAAGAGAGAAGTCAGATATCCAAACACAAACAACAATGCCATATCCTCCCTTCCAAGCCCATACTGCCGATAAAGAGATTCACCGTAAACTGCTTGGAGCCCTTCCACCACAGAAGATCAGAAGTACACAGCCAGAAAGTTGCGATGGAAAGAAAGAAATGACAACGGAAAGAGGAAGAGGTGGGCCAAGATCTCAAACTTCACAAAATCGACAAGGAGGAGGCGACAACAATCGACCACGCAGAGCAACGAAGGTAGAGATACTAGACACAAATATACACTAATTTCTAAGTGATAGAGGAAGCTCTATGTCCTCACCATATTGTGAATCTAGAATAACTAGGATCATACACGACCTTAAACTCCATACACAACCAGCTATAGAAAGACAGTCTTCTATATTTGATAAATAATTACAAGAGAAAGTACTCAATATATATGATTAAAGAAGTCCAACAAATACCTAAACTTAATCAGACACTTAAAACAATATAAATAAGCTTATGACATAGTTATCATATATTTAAAATAAACACAATTTAAACAAACACAACAACATTCCACCATCCAAAAAACTACATCATTAAACAACTTCATTCTTCACAATATATTGATAATATCACATAAGCTTCATGCTTCACAAAATATTGATAATATTAATATCACATAAGCTTTAGGTTTTTGGGGGGAAGATTCATGCGTTCTGACATACACTTCACTTGCTTATAATAAGATACCATAATTTAATCATATTACAAAGAGAAGAGGAAAAATAAAAATCAGACATACACTCCACCTTGCAACACAACCAAAATCGTTTCTCAACCATGCAACATACCAGTGTGTTCACTAATCCAAAGGATTTTGGTGATCACATAATCAACTAAAAATATCATCCAACTAAAATTCAACTACTTTGTGCATCACTCTATACACACTAATGAAAAAATCGGATGACATGTGTGACAAAGCACTAACAATGGTTTAACTGCAACCTCTCTATCATCTGGTAGTATCCCCTGCAGATTAATGAATTTCCAGATATCGAATTTAATTGAATGCAATATAATTTAATTGAATGTAAAATAAAGTGTGAAATTAAGTTCCCACTTTAAACACAGATCCAAAACCTCCTTCGTCAAGATTGCTCTCTTCTTTAAAATTAGACGTAGCTTCTCTTAGAATATCCTAATTGAAAACCATAACGCATGCACTAAACGATTTACCAATTTGAGGACCACTGGTTCCAGAAATATCATCCCAATATTTCTGTCGACAGACAAATTTCCATATGTAAAGGTATGTCGCTGCAATTAATCCAAGCGTAGCGGCTAGAGTTATCCCAAGCACCTTAGATAGTTTGCCTCCTGCAAATTTGCAGATGGAATATCAGTAAATTAACTATGTTTTAAGCATAGTTGCACGGGAATAGTTTTGGATATTTTCAATATCTAGTTCTCAAGCTTCTGAAGTTCCAGGAGCTTGGGAACTAGTTGGGAACATCTCCAATTAGTTGAGAACTTGAGAGCTTCAACATTAAATAAATGAGAGTTTGGAAACCAATGTCTTAAAAGAAGAGCTTTAAATTAGAATTATATTAAATTAAAATGTAAATATATTTATTCCTTTATTACAAATACATAACTTCTTACAAATATTTTAATTATATTTATTCAAAATATCACTATAAAACTAAGACTAAACTACAAGTAAATATTATTTCAAAAATCAGTAAAGTAAAAAACTTAATAATACTCACTTTATAGTTGTGGATATGAAAAACTTTTAATGCATTTATGTTTTCCTTTAAGCCCAAACTAAAGATGAAAGTCAAATAAATTAATACCCTATCCTATCCACTACAAGCATTTGTTCCACTCTGTAGTTGATATCAATCAACCATATCATTAATTTTTATTGTATTTTCATATTAGAAGAGCAACACTATTTTGTTTTTTAAATAAAAAAATAATAATGCTTCAAATTTACAAAGATGTTTAAAGCAATGTTGCACATGAACCGCTCCCGGCATTTTCAACATCTAGTTTCCAAACTCCCGAAGTTCCAGGAGCTTGGGAACTAGTTGGGAACATCCCCAATTGGCAGGGAACTCTTTTGGGAACTTGGGAGCTTTTTGAGAGCTTCAACATCAAAGAAATGGGAGCTTGGGAACCAATGTCCTAAAAGAAGAGCTTTAAATTAGAATTATATTAAATTAAAATGTAAATATATTTATTCATTTATTACAAATACATAATTTCTTACAAATATTTTCAATATATTTATTCAAAATATCACTATAAAGCTAAGACTAAACTATAGTTAAAGTTATTTCAAAAATTAGTAAAGTAAAAAAACTTAATAATACTCACTTTATAGTTAGTTGTGGATATGAAAAACTTTTAATGCATTTAAGTTTTCCTTTAAGCCCAAACTAAACATGAAAGTCTAATAAATCAATACCCTATCCACTACAAGCAACCAACCATATCATTGACTTTTAATGTATTTTCATATTAGAAGAGTAGTACTATTTTGTTTTTTTCAATAAAAAAAGAATAATGCTTCAAATTTACAAAGATGTTTAAAGTTTATATATGTAAAGTTTAATTTTAAAAAGATGTTAAAATTGTATATATGTATTTTCAATTTTGTTTCTCATTTTCTAATGGAATATTTGTGGATATTAAAGTTTCATTATTGTGTTAAATATATTCATATAATTATTAGCATGAATTAAATTAGTAATTTTAATAATATAGTTGTTGCAATAGAAGAAACTTTGTCATCTATTCAACTTCAATTTTATTCAAATACAATTTAAAATGTATCAATATCTCTATACATTACATTGTAATCTAAAATATTTTTTAATATATATATATTTTTTAATCTAAAATTCAAGTTTCTTGTAAATTTGAGGGAAACTTCTACTCGTTCCACATTCGTATCCACGTTCACAACATTCCCATGTTTCGGAAACTAGTGCAACATAGGTTTAAAGTTTATATATGTAAAGTTTAATTTTAAAAAGATATTAAAATTGTATATATGTATTTTCAATTTTGTTTCTCATTTTCTAATGGAATATTTATGGATATTAAAGTTTCATTATTGTGTTAAATATATTCATATAATTATCAACATTAATTAAATTAATAATTTTAATATTGTATTTGTTGCAATAGGACATTGTCTTTGATTCAACTTCAATTTTATTGAAATAAGATTTAAAATGTATCAATATCTAGCCGAAAGGCGTACACCTATTGACAATGGGCACAATTAATTACCTTTTAATCTAAAATTATAATCTGATGGCTAAAAATTGAAGATGCTGGCATATTCTTAGTCATCCTTCCAAATCAATGAATGTGATTTACTATTCATAACTTTCTTGTATTTTTTAATGCATCTATTAATTTGTTTATTGTAGGCACGTTTCATTTTTTGGGGTTGTCCACGCTGTGGAAGACTATAACAGTATGGTGGGGAAAGGCCATTACTGCGGGCTCGGGGCAGATCATTAAGCGTTTAGAGTTCTGGACATTAACCTATGGATGTAAGCTTTGGCATCGCTTTTCAGCGTTCATCAGCCACGGTTTTGAGTGGCTGTGCTAGTGGTAAACTATTTGAAAGAAAATATCGGATCCTCTGAGTGTTTCTCCCAGCGGCGGCGGGGTCGGGGGCGACGGCCGCGGCGACGACGGCCACCACGGCGGGAGAACGAAAGCGTTGTAAAATTTATAATTCTCGTAACGCAAGTAGCAGTTCATAGATCCGACTTGTGCTCCAACAGCTCCAGTATCGAATGATTTTATTTTTGAGAAGGAAGAAGATAGACATGATCCGTTGCTTGTGGGGGACAGATGTTTCCAACACTACGCTATCATATAGACGTACTCAGTAGGTACAACGAGTGAATAATCTGCAGCAAAAAGTTCAGGACTCTGCTCAGCTCTGCTTGTGATGTTTGAGAGCAGGACATCAACAATGTCTGTGAAATTATGTGGCTGACTGTTGTTATTAGGGTTGCAGAGCAAATTTAGTGGCCTACTCGTTACACCGAAAGGCGTACACCTATTGACAATGGGTAGATTTAATAGGGGTTTAATGCTTAATAAGTTTTCTATGGACAGGATTAAATATGGCTGGAATATTCTTAGTAGTCACACAAAATAAATGGTTGTGATTTCAATCATTAACTTCCTAGGTATTATAAAGACATCAGTTTATGTGTTTACTTTTTTACATTTACCTAATCATATTTAAAAAATACTTTGATAACTAACTAATTGTCACGTAAGTGATTAACAAAAATTAAAATATTAACACCAGATAAATGAAACCCAACCGTTTATTTGTTAATCAATAATAAAATTTAATAAATTCTTTACAAGCGGATACCTTTCGGCGTTTTCCAGCTGCTGTATTAGCAGCTGTGCTAGTATAGAAATTGTTGATAAAGTCAACGTTGTCGTAACATAAAACGCAGCCGTCTAATTGAATGAATTCAGAAATCTTGTTGCATGCCTTAACAAGATTTTATTTGGCCGCAGATGCGCACTGTTTGCAATCGGAGGAATCTAAATCTCCCCGGCATTGGACAAGCCCATAAACCGTACTATTGTTTTCTTGCCCGTCATCAACAGTACTAGTGGTATTAAATCCGCTGGGATAAACATTCCTCACCAGTGATTCCAAAACCTGGTTTAGATTACGCTGGAAGGCGCTACCGATTGTATATTCTCTATAACCACAATATTTCTAAACAAAATTGGTCTCTGGATCGGCCACTGAGCAAGGAAGACGCGTACACACACTGATCACGATAAGTAACACGCTGCTAATTAATAGTTTCATCTTTATCGCAATCGCGCCTCCAGGGCATCACATGAGAGGAGCTCGACCCTCCTCTATTTTCGAATCTGGTTGGTTGAACTTCTCTTACAATCCAATGGCTTTCAGTGTTGAAGTTATAGCATTTTCAGATTCATTCTCCAAAGCTCGTTGATTTCACACGGTCGTCCCAATTGGGTTTCTTGGAAGGCGTGAACTTGACGTGATTGACTTGTAATGCAGCTGTCCATCCTGGTCCGGTTCACATTTGTATGTTGACCAAACTGTTTGATCCGTTTTATCACTATGAGTCGTTTGATCTGATATCATGCTTTGGGCCAAAAGCTCCAGACTTCATCCAATTTGCATCGTGGTAATGTGAAGGAAGTGTACTTTTTTATGCTTTGTCAGAGAGTAGACTGAAATGAATATTTTTGTGGACGTACTGATGGATTCATATAAATGTAAATTAAGTCTTTGCCAATTTCTTCCATAAAAATGTAAAATCGATAACCAACCCATTAGGTTAAAGCTCCTTATGTACGTACACAAACGATTGACTACAATCCTTCTGTATTTATCCTCCCATAAAACTAATCGCCAACCATGTATTAAAGCTATAAAGACTACTACTCCAAATGCTTTATTACGTCGATAAGCGTCCTCCCTATCAGACTTGCATGATTAATCATGTTTTTAATTACTAAATTTAATCTGATGGTCAGGAATTCAAGATGCTGGCATATTCTTCGTCTTACATTCAAATGGATGAATGAGATTTGTGTAATTAACTCTCTTGCATTTATCAATTCATCAGTTTATCATGTTTACTTTTTCACTTTTACAAAACATGATTAAGAATTTACTAGATCAACTTATCAACTGCCACGAATCATAATTAAGCAAATCCAGAAAAAATTACTTCAGATTTAACATTTATATTTACATTACTTTTTTACATTTTACAGTAATAATGTCGTGTGTCATTATATCAAACTTTACCATGGCGCTTTCTAAAAAACTTTACCATGGCCCGCCTGTTTTCTTTCATGCCTGCGATCAAGCCAAACATGGAATCCGGATGATGACACCGGGCATGCAACGCCACATCCAAACCTGGCCAAAATTAAACGTATGACACCTGCGATCAATTCTTTGGTCTGTAATTCGTGGTGAAGTAATTACGAGAGACAATAAGTAAGTATGTATCGACGTAAAAATGATTCATTGCCACGTTTCATTATTTACCAGGCGATTGTGTTTCGATTAACTCATAAAACACGCATGGCTAACCTAGATGCCAGGTTTTGGTGGCCTTTGATATACATCTTTATTGGTTGCCAGGTGTTGGTGGCCTTTCATATTTCCCTGGACGTGGATGAGCATGGAGATGAAAGAGCAGTTGTCCTAACGTGTTAAATTTGAATAACTCCCAAAAACAAACTCCACCCACGGAATCCGTGACAAACTCTAGATCGGTGGGGTTTTAATTATGGGTGTGTGGTAACTTGAGAGTCGTCTCCTTTGCAGGTGAAGAGAGGTGGTGTTTTAATTGTGCCTCACACATTTAGGTGGAGAGTCGTCTCCTTCGCAGGTGCCTCACACATTCCGGTGGAGAGTCGTCTCCTTGGAAGGTGAAGATCCGTGGGGTTTTAATTGTGTTGCATACATTTTCGTTTCTGTTCAGTATTGTTAAGTTTTAGTTTTTGGCATTTCATATAATTTGTTTTAAATCTATCTGTGTACATGTTAATATTTGTCTTCATTATCGTTCAGGGATCTTATGCAGCTTGCAATTCAAGTTTGAGCGAACAAGTTTAAAGTATCTAAAATCTATGATTAGGGTTTACAATTTTAGTTATTAATGATAGTTATTAAATCACACCCTTTGGGATTGTGTGTATGCTTCTCTTTCTTAAATGGAAATTAAATACATGTTCCTTCTCATACCCAAGGCCGTCGGATTGTCTGTATCCTGTGCGATTGTGTGTACGCTTCCTCTTTTTTAAATGGAGATGAAAGCAGCTATATATGGCAATGAAGACACAGGGATTCCTCTGAGTGAGAGGGATGGAAACTGAGTGCATTCTGAATGGCATTGGGAACAGAATTAGCTGAGAACTGTTTGTGATAAAAAAAATATGATGATGTTATTACATCTTAATAAAAGAATGTGATGATGTTTAGAGTGGGAAACCCCACTTTCGATCCAAGATGGAGAACT